>SJYW01026648.1:0-10744 GCA_006410735.1 Raphicerus campestris
TTCTAATCTCTAAATATGTATTTTTCTAAGGACGCCGACTCCGGCTCACCTTTGAATTACCCTGGATCCACCGGGGCTGGACCCCGGCAAATTTTAAATCCTAAATGCCTCCTGGTAGGTCCTTTCTAGAACAGACAGGGGCACAGTTAGATAACCTAAAAGTTATTATCTGCTTATGTACCAGTCATCTAGGCATTCATAGACCTAAGGAAAATAACCATCACAAACCAAGACAAATCCTAAAAGGGCACAAACTGCTTCCACTTAGGTGGCACTGTTAATAGATTCATTTGTAAGTTCTGTTGCTTTTGCCCATTCAAGCCAAAAGTCAGTTAGATTTTCCCCTAATCTGAAATAAAAAGTTGTTCTAAATATCAGAGGTTATCCCTCTAAGCAATGGCTTGGGAGATATGGATAAAAGTGTTATCTTTCCAGGTAAATGCCAGACTAAAGAAGGGAAAGCAGAGAAGAAGAGCTTTCAGTTAAAGTATGAAGTATTGCTTTATCATGGGCAGAAGCAGTCTACATTAATGTGAGTTATTTCTCTTTTTTGTCAGGTTAATTCAGAGGTCTCCAGAATTTGGACAGGACCAGATGTCAGGTAGAATCCTCCTTGGCTCTGAGATGTGTACCCAAGGCTAAATACCTCTTAGTTCTGCAGTAGCGTCAGCAGTCAGAAATACTTGGTGAGGTCCCTTCTGATAGGGCTCAAAGGCTGCCTTTGTTCTTGTGCTGTGCTGTGCTGTGCTGTGCTGTGCTTAATCTCTCAGATGTGTCTGGCTCTTTGTGACTCCATGGACTGTAGCCCGCCAAGCTCCTCCAGCCATGGGGATTCTCCAGGCCAGAATACCTGAGTGGGTTGCCATGCCCTCCTCCNAGTGCTATGCTGTGCTTAATCTCTCAGATGTGTCTGGCTCTTTGTGACTCCATGGACTGTAGCCCGCCAAGCTCCTCCAGCCATGGGGATTCTCCAGGCCAGAATACCTGAGTGGGTTGCCATGCCCTCCTCCAGAGGATCTTCCCAACTCAGAGACTGAACCCAGATCTACCACATTGCAGGCAGATTCTTTATCGACTAAGCCACCAGTGCAGCCCAAGAATATTGGAGTAGGTAGCCTATCCCTTCTCCAGGGGATCTTCCCAACCCAGGAATCGAACAAGGGTCTCCTGCATTGCAAGTAGATTCTTTATCAGCTGAGCTACCAGGGATCCCACCTTTGTTCTTAGTGACTTCAAATCAAAACGACGAGAGGAAACTGGAAACGTTAATTTGGTGAGTCATTGTCATCTGAGAAAACTAACCAAATCAGGGTTCACTTTCGGTTTACAGGTACATAATAAGACCAGAAAGACAATTAGAGTCCATTATCTATAAAGGTACAAATATAATTTTTCTCTCTATAATTACCCCATTTTTTAAACCAAGATATTGGGATTCCCTGGCGGCTCAAACGGTAAAGCGTCTACCTGCAATGCAGGAGACCTGGGTTCAATCCCTGGGACCCTGAGTCGGGAAGATCCCCTGGAGAAGGAAATGGCAACTCACTCCAGTACTCTTGCCTAGAAAATTTCATGGATGGAGGCTGGTGGGCTACAGTCCATGGGGTCGCAAAGAGTCAGACACGACTGAGTGACTTCACTAATCACAGTAAAACTAATTTGTCTATATTAAACTTGGCCTGATTTTTACAGAAGTGCAACAAGAATAATGATTGACCATGTAAGTTCTTTTTTAAGATTGCTTCGCTGGAACTTTGTAAGCAAAGTACCAGGTTGATTTATCCAAGCAGTTTTCCTGAAGCTGCCTGGTCATATCTGAGTTGATGTACACCTCTCTCAAATATAAAACATTCCAGACAAAACAGATTAATACAGTCAATGTTTCTAATTGTGTACTGTTACAAAGAGAATGAAAATAAGAATATTCACTAAGAGTTTCTGAATTTGGGGGATCAGATAGGCAGAAAAAGTAAATGTTTCATCCTTATTCACCAAGGTATATCCTCCTAAGTTGTTGATAGCTTAAGGGAAAAGATTTCTTTAAATCTGGAAAAAAACATTAAAGAACCCATAATATAAACACAAAGTCGTAAAAATTAAAATCATCCTTATCAGTTCATTCAGTCTCATGTTATTAATTCTTGTTCCTCTTGAATACAGTTTTTTTTTTCCCATTAGTTCTTGCAACCTCGCCTGAGGATTAAGGGTGATAGGGACAGTGATAATGCCAAGAAATTCCAAGGTTTTCATTAATGTCCATATGATTTTCCCAAGGAAGTGGGTGCCTCCATCACTAGAGATTGTGGAAGGTATAGCCACGTGGTACATCCTTACTAATAAAGCCAAATTTATCTAGTTCTTCTAAAATAAGAAACCAAGGGGACTTCCCTGGCAGTCCAGTGGTTAAGACTGAATGCTTTCATGGCCAAGGGCCCAGGTTCAATCCTGGCTGGGGACCTAAGATTACACATCTTACAAGCTATGCAGTTGTGGCCAAAGAAAGAAAGAGAGTGACCCAAACCTATGTTCAATAATTCCATGGATCAGTATTTTAATTTGGAGAGATCTATAATAGATATTCATTACATTTCTAGCATTTAACTTAATTTTGGCAAAATTTTATGGATTCAATTTACTGAAAAGATTTGGGAAGCTAATTTGAAAAACTCAACTAAAAGCTTTTTACCCTACTTATGTTTATCTATAGAATCCGCCCGCCAATGCAGGACACACGGGTTCAGTCCCTGGGTCAGGAAGATCCCCTGGAGAAGGTAATAACAACCCTTTCCAGTATTCTTGCCTGGGAAATCCCATGGACAGAGGAGCCTGGCAGGCTACAGTCCATGGGGTCACAAAAGAGCAATTAAACAACAACATATTTACTTACTTGCTCTTACCAATTATTTAGATTACTTAGGGATACATCATACCCAGTTATTTTTCTTTCAAGCCTAGTCCTGATAATTCTAAAGAGACGTTTGTTTTAACCAGCCACCTTAAATTAGCTTTTCTTCACTAAAAATCTCTCAGATCACATAATTTTGAAAAGTATCTCAGTTAGTTTCTGTTAACATTTCTGAAAACTTCAGTATGGCCAATCTTTATGGGCTTGAGGTCAAACTAACTAAATAAAGCTCTTTTACAAAATAATTTTGCAGTTACACATATACATGCATATCTCCAACATAAATATGTAGATACACACAGATGCAGAGATCTTATAGTTACCCATATTAGTGAAAAACACACCTAAGATTTTTTTATCTGCCCAATCTCCAAATATTCCCCCCCCTTTTTTTTTCTGAAGAGAAACAATTGCATTTTTAAAGAATGGATCTTAAGTCTCAAAGAAGATGGGAATAAGAAATCTGTATCACAAAGACACAGATTAAGTGCAGAACAACTGTCTCCAAAGTCCCAATAGCTACAAATACTCTGAGATGAACAGAAGAGGTTNGTAAGATTCTTTTATCTGCCCAATCTCCAAATATTTCCCCCCCTTTTTTTTTCTGAAGAGAAACAATTGCATTTTTAAAGAATGGATCTTAAGTCTCAAAGAAGATGGAAATAAGAAATCTGTATCACAAAGACACAGATTAAGTGCAGAACAACTGTCTCCAAAGTCCCAATAGCTACAAGTACTCTGAGATGAACAGAAGAGGTTTGGGGACCCAAAAAGGAATGATATGCACCCACCTGTTGCTGGAATGTTTCTTTCCCTCTGGGTATATCTAGCTTAGGGTATAAGGCCAAAATAAATTCTTACTAGGTGCTGAATATTTTTAGTTCCTCTAAACGTTTATGGAAATAATTTAGCACTTTACCCAAAAACTCCCTGTTTCACCAACTTTGCAAGGGGCCCATATGGGGCCACTTTAGTTGATGCTGAAAAACTTGCATAGGCCCTTAAGAACAATTTCTTTTCCAGTGTCCCAGTTGTTCACAACTGAAACACTGATCTCTGGGCCAATGTTTTGATAATGAACCCCCAAGAAGGTGAAATTGGGGAGGCTGAGGCATTGTTTTAAATATCTTTTCTAGGTTTAATTTTTTATCAGACTTCTGCAAGGGCTCTTCTAGTGAAGTTATTTTGAAATTTTGAAAGCTTTTGGAGACTTCTGCTTACTAATTAAATCAGGTATTCCATTTGGTTTAACTTGGGAACCCTTGTTTTTTAAGGGTACTTATTAAGTGACCTGCAAAGAATATAATCAATCTGATTTGAGTGTTGACCATCTGGTGATGTCCATGTGTAGAGTCTTCTCTTGTGTTGTTTGGAAGAGGTTGTTTGCTATGACCAGTGCGTTCTCTTGGCAAAACTCTATTAGCCTTTGCCCTGCTTCATTCTGTATTCCAAGGCCAAATTTGCCTGTTACTCCAGGTATTTCATGACTTCCTACTTTTGCATTCCAGTCCCCTATAATGAAAAGGACCTCTTTTGGGGGTGTTAGTTCTAAAACGTCTTGTAGATCTTCATAGAACCATTCAACTTCAGCTTCTTCAGCGTTACTGGTTGGGGCATAGACTTGGATAACTGTGATATTGAATGGTTTGCCTTGGAAACGAACAGAGATCGTTCTGTTGTTTTTGAGATTGCATCCATGTACGGCATTTCTGACTCTTTTGTTGACCATGATGGCTACTCCATTTCTTCTAAGGGATTCTTGCCCACAGTAGTAGATACAATGGTCATCTGAGTTAAATTCACCCATTTCAGTCCATTTTAGTTCTGTGAAGAAAGCTGAGCGCAGAAGAACTGATGCTTTCGAACTGTGGTGTTGGAGAAGACTCTTGAGAGTCCCTTGGACTGCAAGGAGATCCAACCAGTCCATTCTAAAGGCGATCAGTCCTGGGTGTTCTTCGGAAGGAATGATGCTAAAGCTGAAACTCCAGTACTTTGGCCACCTCATGAGAACAGTTGACTCATTGGAAAAGACTCTGATCCTGGGAGGGATTGGAGGCAGGAGGAGAAGGGGACAACAGAGGATGAGATGGCTGGATGGCATCACCGACTTGATGGACGTAAGTTTGAGTGAACTCTGGGAGTTGGTGATAGACAGGGAAGCCTGCGATTCATGGGGTCGCAAAGAGTCGGACACAACTGAGCAACTGAACTGAACTGATTAAATGACCTTATTGTGTTAGGACATTCTTCCTAACATAATTCTAGGTTGATTTTAGTAAATCTTTGCCATTTTGCTAAATAATTACAGCTTCCAGGATTCATAATTCTTAACTATAAAATAAGTAGGTGTGCTGGAAGACAGTGTGCTCAACTAGTTGGACATACAGGATCACATTTCTTTTAGCCAGACCTTTGGTTTTCTCAAAGCCAAACTAAAACCTAAAGGGACTTGTGGTGGGGTTGGGAATGATGGGGTGTTTCACAGTGTATCCTGTTACACAGAAGTTTTCTTGAGGTCGGCAGGTAACCAAGATGTCAGTCTAACCCATTCTGTGACCAACTTATCCTAACATGTGCATCCCTGGGTTAAGTGATGACCATTCTATCAACTTTTAAATGTCTGACCTGTCCCTTTTGGTTTCCAAGATTGCCATGAACAATGACCTTTACTTCAGGTGCACATTAAAAGAAATGCACAGTAACTAAAAAAGAAAATAGAGACTGAGGAAAGGTCTGAATCAGCAGACTTAGACTGATGCCAAGCAAAAGAAAAGCTGTAGCTGTCNCTTCCAAGATTACCATGAACAATGACCTTTACTTCAGGTGCACATTAAAAGAAATGCACAGTAACTAAAAAAGAAAATAGAGACTGAAGAAAGGTCTGAATCAGCAGACTTCAAAGAATGGGGACTGCAGACTGATGCCAAGCAAAAGAAAAGCTGTAGCTGTCACTAGTCATTCTCAGCAGGAAATCTAGGAAAGGGTTCCAGATGGGGACATACATATTAAACCAACACAGTTCCCAATACGGAATCTAGAGACAGAATCAAGAGACTAGTTTTCCACTCAAAATACTGAACTGTGGAAAGCCAATTAGATCATGAGCTCAAACACACAAAGCACGGAGCTCAACCAAAAGGAACTTGCCAATGGCCCTTGAAAAGAGCAAGAAAGATAATGACCTCATAAGAGTTCACAGGGTGCCAGGCCTGTGTTTCCTGCTGTCCCTGAAAGCCCTTAGTTCACTTCAAATCTCATTGCCACTACCTGTTAAAATCTAAAATTCAGTGAAGTAATTCAAAAATGTATTGAGCTTTATTAGATGACTCATGGGTAGATAGCATCCCATCTAGCAACTATAAGAGGGCTCCCAGTACCACACTTGTTTTGACTATTGTAGCTTAGCAGCATAGTTTTTTGAATTCAGGGAGTGTGACATGTCCAACTTTGCTCTTTATTCTCAATGTTACTTTAGCTATTAGGGTGGGGTCTTTTGCGGTTCCATACAAATTTTAGGATTAATTGTTCTAGTTCTATTTTTTTTAAATGCCTTTGGTATTTCGATAGGGACTATATGAAATATGTGGATTGCTTTGGATTTTGGAACATGTTAACAATATTACTTCTTCTAAATCAGAATCATGGATTTATTTTCCTTAATTGCGTCATCAATTTCTTTCATTAGTACTTAAGAGTTTTCAGAATACACTTTCACTTCCTTGGCTAAAATCATCTTTAGGTGTTTAATTCTTTTTGATGCAAATGTAAGGGGGATTGCTTTAATTATTTCTCTTTCTAATAGTTCATTGGTGTGTAGAAATTCGATCAATCTTTGTATATTAATCCCACAACTTTACTGAATGGTAACATTTTAGTTAGTATTCTACAACTTTAGTTCTAATGGTATTTTGGTGGAGACTCCAGGGATTTCTATAAAACGTCACCTGGAATTAGTGACAATTTTACTTTTTTCCAATTTGGATGCCTTTTATTCTTTCCTTGTCTAATTTCTGTGGCTAAGACTTCCAATACTACATTGAATAAAAGTGGCAAGAGTGGGCATCCTTGTCTTGTTCTTTATCTTAGAGGAAAAAACCTTCTCTCAGCTTTCCATCGCTGAGTATGTTAGCTATGGATCTTTCATATATGGCCTTTATTATACTGAGGGATATTCTCTCTACACCACATTTTGCTAAGAGTTTTTATCATAAATGGATGTTGAATTCAGTAAGATGCTTTTTTCTGAATCTATTGAAATGATCATATGATTTTATCAGTCCTTTTGGTAAGGCAGTGCATTACATAATTGATTTGTGAATGTTATAGCATGCTTGCAGCTCTGGAATGAATCCCACTTGATCATGCTGCATGATCCTTTTCAAAGTATTATTTGATTCAGTTTACTGGTATTTTGTTGAGGATTTTTGCATCTGCAGTCATCAGGGATATTAGGTTGTAATTTTCTTTTTTTGTAGTATCAATTCTTTTCTTTTGGTGTCAGGGTGATGCTAGGCTCATAAAGTGACTTTGGAAGTGTTCTTTCTTCTTCAGTTCTGTTTTCATTTTTTTGAATAACTTCAGGATGGGTATTAAATTTCTTTAAATGTTTGGTAGAGTCACCTGTGAAGCCACCTAGATCTGGACTTTTGTTTGCTGGCATTTGGTGGGCAGTGGGGGGAATACTAATTCAATTTCATCACTAGTAATTGGTCTATTCAGATTTTCTAACTCCTCATGATTTAGTCTTGGAAGACTGCGTGTTTCTAGGAATTTATACATATCTTTTAGACTGTCTAATTTGTTGGCATATAACTATTCATAATGTTCTCTTATGATCGTCTGTATTTCTGTGATATTGATTATAATTGCTTTCTTTCTTTTCTGAATTTATTTATTTGGGCTCTTTTTTTCTTAATAAGTCTGTCTGGCTAAAGATTTGCCAATTTGTTTAGCTTTTCAAAGAACCAGCTCTTAGTTTCATCAATCTCTTCTATTGCTTTTTTAGCTGTTATTTCACTTATTTCTGCTCTGATCTTTATTATTTTTCCTTCTATTAATTTTGGGTCTTGTTCTTCTTTTTCTAGTTCTTTGAAATGTAAAGTTAGATGGTTAAGAATTTTCTTGTTTCTTGAGGCAGGCCAATATCACAAAGAAATTCCCTCTTAGAAACTGCTTTTGCATCATTCAGCATAATGAAGAATACCCTAAAAGTATGAGAAAGGTTAGCACAGCTACCGTGCTATAATCAAATACTTACAAGGTCATTCATATTAGTTTGGCTAGCTGGATTAATTTCCTCCAAAAATTCTAAGACATAAAATGTGTATCTATCCATAAGATGGACTCCAACTGCAGGATCAGGTTGATGCTACAAAAAAGCAAAAGAAAAAAGTACACGTCTAATAAGATATATGATCAGTAAAACAAAATATTTAAAATATAATCAAAATTTCCATCTAAGATATAAAGTCTAAGAATAACATATTTATAAAACACATAAGTAATTTCAGAAATAGCTACATATTCCAACAACAATGCCATTTACAAACAAGAAACAAGAAAATGTACCTACCGAAAGTGAATCTTCTCCCACTTGGCTACTAGCTAAAGCCATTATGTTAGGAGAATAAAATCTCTCATACATGGATGCTCCTTGACAAGTATCAATAATAAATAGTAGTTCATTGTAGCTGAAAGAAAAGTGATAGTATCTTTGACATGAATCAGGCTGTTAATCATACATTAATATTTTATAATACTTCTATAAGATGTTTAAGTCATATCTTAATCATTTCATCAGCTAAAAATTTGAGATTTTTCAACAGAATTCCCAGTATAAATCTATATTAGAAAATTTAAAGGTATCATATCTAGGGAAACCACTTCAACAGAGTACAGTGGTTGTACCACAAAGTGGCTGCCCAAACTCTTTTCTCTTCCCTTATCTATGACACATAACTCAGAGTCCAAACAAATGTTTAATTCAAAAAGCACTTCTCTGGCACTCACACAGTCCTAGAAACTGAGTTAGTTTTAGGAAAAAAAAAAATACACACACACACACACACACATATATATATGGCAGTCAACATACTCAAAAATCCCAAAATCTAACTAGAAGACAAGAAACATAAACATGTAATTGAACCAGAATATGATGAGCATTACAAATTTTATTGAGGGCCTACAGCATGCCTGACACTAAGCTGGGGATACAGTATAGTCCTTGTCCTCATGAGTGTAGTCTAACAAAGTCAAAAATGTTCCAAGAGCACTAAGAAAGAAACAGAGGGAAAGGCAGGTCACAGAAAGGTAATGTGTCTGGCAAGAGCAGTGAGAGATCAATGTTCTTTAACAAGGAAAGGAACAGCACATTCCAGCAGAGGAAAAAGCCTATATCAAGGCACCCAAACATAAAAACTATCAATGTCTGCGGTAAAGGAATAGTATGGTACAGTTCAGATCTAGAATTCACTTGGTAAAATGGAGAGAAATTAGTTTCAAAAAGGTAGTTTTGTTACTTGCTCAATCGTGTCCAGCTCTTTGTGACCCAATGGACTGTAGCCTGCCAGGCTCCTCTGTCCATCGAATTTTCGAGACAAGAATACTGGAGTGGGTTGCCATTCCCAGGGGATCTTCCTGGCCCATGGATCGAACCTGGGTCTCCTGCATTGCAGGTTGATTCTTTACCATCCAAGCTACCAAGGTAGGGCCAATGTGTAAAGTATCCTGTGTGAAGTTTGGATCTTATCCTATAAACCTGAACAAGCCATCAATGGCTTTTTTAAAGTGAAAAGAATAACAATCAGCTCTACATTTTAGAATGAGCTGCCTCACTGATGAAGGTGAAAACAGGAAGCAGATAATATTTTCTCAGATACTGAATTTAGGTAAACAGCTAACACTACACTCAAAAAGAAAGCACAAAATCTTAATGATATCTAAGCAGATGATAGAAGGTACAACTAATATGACACACTTGTTCTGAGACAAAAATCTGTGGATACTTTTGGGGATTAGGACCATCTAAAGGTTAGTATAATAAAATAAGAGAGTAACCTTTGGGACGGGACCGCTTAGATGTGAATCCTAGCACTAGGACTTAAGAGCTGTGCAAAGTTTGGCAAGTTATTTAAACTGTGCTCAATTTACACACTTGTAAGAATCAGAATCATAACATATCTGCCTCATAGTAGTAGTAAAGTCGCTCAGTCATGTCCGACTCTTTGCGACCTCACAGAGTGTAGCCTACCAGGCTCCTCTGTCCATGGGATTTTTCAGGCAATAGTACTGGAGTGGATTGCCATTTCCTTCTCCAGGGGATCTTCCCAACCCAGGGATCGAACCCGGGTCTCCCACACTATAGACAGACGCTTAACTGTCTGAGCCACCAGGGAATATATCTGCCTCATGGAGTTATTAAAATTAAACACAACAACACATGGCAACATAGTGCCAGTGCCTAGTATACATTCAATAAATATAACAATGAATANCTATAGACAGACGCTTAACTGTCTGAGCCACCAGGGAATATATCTGCCTCATGGAGTTATTAAAATTAAACACAACAACACATGGCAACATAGTGCCAGTGCCTAGTATACATTCAATAAATATAACAATGAATAAGATAAAATCAGTACCAAGCAAAAGCTGTCTCAATACTTCTATACATTCTCCTTATGCTTATCATCCAATATTTAGAATATTAAATTTGTAGCATGCTGCTGCTGTTGCTGCTAAGTCGCTTCAGTCACGTCCAACTCTGTGTGACCCCAGAGACAGCAGCCCACCAGGCTCCCCCGTCCCTGGGATTCTCCAGGCAAGAACACTGGA
>SJYW01026650.1:3309-15339 GCA_006410735.1 Raphicerus campestris
AAGAAGAAGGTGAGAAGAAGAAGATGATGATGAGAAGAAGAACAAGAAGAAGGTGAGAAGAACAAGAAGAAGGTGAGAAGAAGAAGTATTTGAGAAAAAGAAGATGATGAAGAAGGTGAGAAGAATAAGAAGCTGAGAAAAATAAGGTGAGAAGAAGACAAAGAAGAATGTGAGAAGAAGAAGAAAAGTGAGAAGAAGAAAAAGAAGGTGAGGAGAAGAAAAATATGAGAAGAAAAATAATTTGAGAAGAAGAACGTGAGAAAAAGAAGAAGAACGTGAGAAGAAGAACGTGAGAAGAAGAATAAGAAGGTGAGAAGAAGAAGGTTTGAAGAATAAAAAGAAGGTGAGAAGAAGAAGAAGAAGGTGAAAGAAGAAGAATAAGAAGGTGGGAAGCTGAAGAAGGTGAGAAGAATAAGAAGATGAGAAGCACAAGAAGAAGGTGAGAAGAAGAAAAGGTGAGAAGAAAAAGAAGGTGAGAAGAAGGTTAGAAGAAGAAGGTGAGAAAAAGAAGAGGAAGGTGAGAAGAAGACGAAGAATCTGAGAAGAAGAAGAAAAGAATGTGAGAAGAAGAAGGTCAGAAAAAGATGAAGAAGGTGAGAAGAAGAATCTGAGAAAAAGTACAGGATCATGAAGAAGTTGAGAAGAAGAAAAAGCTGAGAAGAAGAAGGTGAGAAGAAGAAAAATGAGAATGTGAGAAGAAGAAAAAACTGAGAAGAAGAAGAAAAAGAAGGTGAGGAGGAGAAGAATTTGAGAAGAGGAAGGTGAGAAGAAGAAGAACGTGAGAAGAAGAAGGTGAGAAGAAGAAGGTTTGAAGAAGAAAAAGGTGAGAAGAAGAAGGTAAGACAAGAAGAAGTTTGAAAAGTAGAAGAAAGTGAGAGGAAGAAGATGATGATAAGAAGAAGTAGTAGAAGGTGAGAAGCCTAAGAAGGTGAGAAGAAGAAGGTGAGAATAATAATAAGAAGAAAGTGAGAAGAAGGTGAGAAGAAGAAGAAGAAGGTGAGAAGAAGAAAAAGGTGCAAAGAAGAAGGTGAGAAAAAGAAGAAGGTGAGAAGCAGAAAAATATGAGAAGCAGAAGAAGAAGGTGAGAAGAATATGATTGTGAGAAGAAGAAAAAGGTGAGAAGAAGAATGGAAGAAGAAGGTGAGAAGAAGAAGGTGAGAAGCAGAAGAAGAAAGTGAGGAGAAGAAAGAGAAGAAGAAGGTGAGAAGAATAAGATGGTGAGAAGTAGAACAAGAACGTGAGAAGAAGAAGAAGGTGCCTCCCAAGTCGCACTGAGAATGGTCTCTCCTGAGGATACAGGGGCGGGTCCCTGGGGTCCCCGTCATAACTCAAGAGGACCCTGCCAAAATTCTAGGAAAGCCGGAAGCTCCTCCCATGCAGGCGTGGTGTGAACCTTGTCCCCAACGGCATCTCAGGGGAATTCACCCCTTCCCTCGTGGGCCTCAAAAGACCCCTTCACACACTTGCCGTGACGCAAGAAATTCCCCGCCCCATCCATCCCCACTCGAGAGAACCTCAAGGGATCCACCAACACTCAAGAGTAGACCCGTTTTCCCCTGATGAGCCCAGATGAGGGGCCATTTCCCTGCTCCGTAGGGAAACATTTCGCGATGTTCCCCTCGCATCCCAAGAGGAGGTGATCGCACCTGGAAAATCAGGAGGAGTCTCACAGGTTGGGCCACCATTCCCCAAGACCCCCAAATGTCTCGTCCACTTCAGATGAACCTGACTGCCCTGAACTGTCTCAAATGTATCTCCGAGGCTCTACCCTGGCACACTGGCACGTGTGACAGCCGCAGGGTACCTCCATCGCCAGCCATAGAACCCTGTATCCACTCGACAGGGACCCGGACACTGTTACTGATGTTGGGAAGAAAAGCTGCTGTGCACGTCTCCTGTCAAGACGAGGCCTGACACCACACTGCAGGCTCCATGGCAGCCAAATACAAATGTCAGCATGGGCTAGGCAATCTCAGGCTGCAGCCTCAGCACCAGAAGGGGACTGCGGACTTGGAGCCACTGGGGAGGAATCCCCAGCTGTGCCTTGACCCTCACACAAGACAGGCCTTTCCTGGGGCCACAGGGGCGAAACCCTGTGGTCCCCGTCTTAACTCTAGAGGACCCGGCCGCAACTCGAGAAAAAGCAGAAGCTTCAACCTTGCAGGCAGAGTGAGGCCCTTGTCCACTGCGGCATCCCGGGGGAAATCACCCATTTTCTCTTCGACCTCGAAATGCTCTTTCACACCCTTGCTGTGACCCAAGAAGTTCCCCGCCCCACATGTCACCACTTGAGTGGACCACTGTGGACCCGCCGCAACTCATGAGGAGCTCCATTTTCCCATGCTCACTCCAGATCAGGGGCCCTTTCCCTGCTCCATCGGGAAAGGGTTCCCGGCTCTCCCCTCGCATCCCAAGAGGAGGCACTCACACCAGGCGAGTCCAGAGAAGCCTCAGGCGTCGGGTCACATTGCCCCAAGACCCCCAAATGCCTAGTCCACTCCAGATCGATCTGACTGTCCTGAACTACCTCAACTGTCACCCCGATCTCGACTCCGGCACACTGGCATGTGTAATAGCCCTGGAGAACCTCTATGCCAAGACACAGATCCCTGTGTCCGCTTTACGGGGACCCGGACACCTTTGCTGCAGTTGGGGAGGAAAGCAACTCTGTACATCCCAAGGCGGGACAACGACTGACTCCCCTATGGGGGCTCCAGGGGAACCCCAAGACCTATGTCAGAAAGGGCGAGGAAAGCACAGGCTCCTGCCTCAGCACCAGACGAGGACTGAGGACCCGGCGATGTCTCGGGAGGAATCCCCACATGTGTGTTGCAACTCGCATGGATACTGGCCTCTCCTGAGGCCACAGGGGCTGGTCCCTGGGGCCCCGTCGTAACTCGAGAGGACTCCACCCCAACTCGAGAAAAAAAACGGAAGTTTCTCCCCTGCAACAAGGGTGAGTCCCTTGTCCGCTGCAGCATCTCTGGGGAAATCACCCCTTCGCTCTTGGACCTCGAAAGGCTCCTTCATACCCTTGTTGTCACCTAGGAAGTTCCCCGCCCCAACCGTCCCCTCTGGAGACAAACCCCGAGGGTCCCGCCGCAACTCAAGAGGAGCTCTGGTTTCCCCTGCTGAGCTCCAGATGAAGGGCCCTTTCCCTGCTCCATCGGGAAAGTTTTCCGGTGCTCCCCTCACATCCCAAGAGGTGGCCTCGCATCAGGAGAGTCGGGAGGAGCTTCAGGTGTTCGACCACCATTCCCCAAGATCCCCAAATTCCTCGTCCACTCCAGTTGAAAATGACTGTCCTGCACTCTCTCGACTGTCACCCCGTGCCTTGACTCCCAACACACTGGCACGTGAGACAGCCCTGAGTACGTTGAAGGCAAGCCACAGATCCCTGTGTCTCCTTTATGGGGAGCCAGACACTTCCACTGCATTTGAGCAAGAAAGAGGCCGTGCAAGTCTCCAGGCGAGATGAGGCCTAACTCCCCTGCTGGAGCTCCAGAGTAACCTCAATACCTATGAAAGCATGAGCGAGGAAATTTCAGGCTCCGACCACAGTGCCAGATGAGAACTGAGGACCCGGGGAGGTCTCAGGAAGAATCCCCACAGTTGCCTCGCAACACCAATGGAGACTGGCCTCTTCTGAGGCCATGGGGGCAGGTCCCTGGGGTCCCAGTCGTAACTCGAGAGGACTCCACCGCAACTCCAGAAAAACCAGAAATTTCTCCCCTGCAGGGAGGGTGAGTCCCTTGTCCGCTGCAGCATCTCGGGGGAAATCACCTGTTCCCTCTTGGACCTCGAAAGGCTCCTTCATACCCTTCTAGTGACGTAGGAAGTTCCCCGCCCCAAGCGTCCCACCTCCAGAGGAACCTGGAGGGTCCCGCCACAACTCTAGAGGAGCTCCGTTTTCCACTGCTGAGATCCAGATGAGGGGCCCTTTCCATGCTCCATCGGGAAAGGTTTTCAGGCTCTCCCCTCACATCCCAAGATTTGGTGTCGCATCAGGGAAGTCGGGAGGAGCCTCAGGTGTCCGACCACCAATCCCCAAGATCCCCAAATGTTTCGTCCACTCCAGATGTACATGACTGCCCTGCATTCTGTCGACTGTCACCCCGTGGCTTGACTCCCAACACACTGGCACGTGACACAGCCCTGAGTACCTCGATGGCAAGCCACAGATCCCTGTGTCCACTTTAAGGGGAGCCAGACACTGCCACTGCAGTTGGGTAAGAAAGAGGCCATGTAAGTCTTCAGGCGAAAAGAGGCCTGACTCCCCTGTGGGGGCTCCAGAGTAACCTCAAGACCTATGAAAGCATGAAGGAGGAAATCTCAGGCTCCGACCTCAGCACCAGAAGAAGACTGAGGACCCAGCGCTGACTGGGGAGGAATTCCCAGAGGTGCCTTGCAACTCGCACTGAGAATGGCCTCTCCTAAGGACAAAGGGGCTGGTCCCTGGGGTCTCCATCGAAACTCGAGAGGACCCCACCACAACTCGAGAAAAAACGGAAGTTCCTCCCTTGCAGATGTGGTGTGGCCCTTGTCCGCAACGGCATTTCAGTGGAATTCACCCTGTCCCTCGTGGGCCTCGAAAGACTCCTTCACACCCTTGCTGTGACCCAAGAAGTTCCCCACCCCAACCGTCCCCACTCGAGAAGAACCCCAAGGGTCCCGCCAAGATTTAAGAGGAGCCCCGNTGAGAAGAGGAAGGTGAGAAGAAGAAGAACGTGAGAAGAAGAAGGTGAGAAGAAGAAGGTTTGAAGAAGAAAAAGGTGAGAAGAAGAAGGTAAGACAAGAAGAAGTTTGAAAAGTAGAAGAAAGTGAGAGGAAGAAGATGATGATAAGAAGAAGTAGTAGAAGGTGAGAAGCCTAAGAAGGTGAGAAGAAGAAGGTGAGAATAATAATAAGAAGAAAGTGAGAAGAAGGTGAGAAGAAGAAGAAGAAGGTGAGAAGAAGAAAAAGGTGCAAAGAAGAAGGTGAGAAAAAGAAGAAGGTGAGAAGCAGAAAAATATGAGAAGCAGAAGAAGAAGGTGAGAAGAATATGACTGTGAGAAGAAGAAAAAGGTGAGAAGAAGAATGGAAGAAGAAGGTGAGAAGAAGAAGGTGAGAAGCAGAAGAAGAAAGTGAGGAGAAGAAAGAGAAGAAGAAGGTGAGAAGAATAAGATGGTGAGAAGTAGAACAAGAACGTGAGAAGAAGAAGAAGAAGGTGCCTCCCAAGTCGCACTGAGAATGGTCTCTCCTGAGGATACAGGGGCGGGTCCCTGGGGTCCCCGTCATAACTCAAGAGGACCCTGCCAAAATTCTAGGAAAGCCAGAAGCTCCTCCCATGCAGGCGTGGTGTGAACCTTGTCCCCAACGGCATCTCAGGGGAATTCACCCCTTCCCTCGTGGGCCTCAAAAGACCCCTTCACACACTTGCCGTGACGCAAGAAATTCCCCGCCCCATCCATCCCCACTCGAGAGAACCTCAAGGGATCCACCAACACTCAAGAGTAGACCCGTTTTCCCCTGATGAGCCCAGATGAGGGGCCCTTTCCCTGCTCCGTAGGGAAACATTTCGCGATGTTCCCCTCGCATCCCAAGAGGAGGTGATCGCACCTGGAAAATCAGGAGGAGTCTCACAGGTTGGGCCACCATTCCCCAAGACCCCCAAATGTCTCGTCCACTTCAGATGAACCTGACTGCCCTGAACTGTCTCAAATGTATCTCCGAGGCTCTACCCTGGCACACTGGCACGTGTGACAGCCGCAGGGTACCTCCATCGCCAGCCATAGAACCCTGTATCCACTCGACAGGGACCCGGACACTGTTACTGATGTTGGGAAGAAAAGCTGCTGTGCACGTCTCCTGTCAAGACGAGGCCTGACACCACACTGCAGGCTCCATGGCAGCCAAATACAAATGTCAGCATGGGCTAGGCAATCTCAGGCTGCAGCCTCAGCACCAGAAGGGGACTGCGGACTTGGAGCCACTGGGGAGGAATCCCCAGCTGTGCCTTGACCCTCACACAAGACAGGCCTTTCCTGGGGCCACAGGGGCGAAACCCTGTGGTCCCCGTCTTAACTCTAGAGGACCCGGCCGCAACTCGAGAAAAAGCAGAAGCTTCAACCTTGCAGGCAGAGTGAGGCCCTTGTCCACTGCGGCATCCCGGGGGAAATCACCCATTTTCTCTTCGACCTCGAAATGCTCTTTCACACCCTTGCTGTGACCCAAGAAGTTCCCCGCCCCACATGTCACCACTTGAGTGGACCACTGTGGACCCGCCGCAACTCATGAGGAGCTCCATTTTCCCATGCTCACTCCAGATCAGGGGCCCTTTCCCTGCTCCATCGGGAAAGGGTTCCCGGCTCTCCCCTCGCATCCCAAGAGGAGGCACTCACACCAGGCGAGTCCAGAGAAGCCTCAGGCGTCGGGTCACATTGCCCCAAGACCCCCAAATGCCTAGTCCACTCCAGATCGATCTGACTGTCCTGAACTACCTCAACTGTCACCCCGATCTCGACTCCGGCACACTGGCATGTGTAATAGCCCTGGAGAACCTCTATGCCAAGACACAGATCCCTGTGTCCGCT
The DNA here is from genome assembly GCA_006410735.1 of Raphicerus campestris. Taxonomy (NCBI): domain Eukaryota; kingdom Metazoa; phylum Chordata; class Mammalia; order Artiodactyla; family Bovidae; genus Raphicerus; species Raphicerus campestris. The sequence goes on from SJYW01026650.1 coordinate 9,882, forward strand.
TTACGGGGACCCGGACACCTTTGCTGCAGTTGGGGAGGAAAGCAACTCTGTACATCCCAAGGCGGGACAACGACTGACTCCCCTATGGGGGCTCCAGGGGAACCCCAAGACCTATGTCAGAAAGGGCGAGGAAAGCACAGGCTCCTGCCTCAGCACCAGACGAGGACTGAGGACCCGGCGATGTCTCGGGAGGAATCCCCACATGTGTGTTGCAACTCGCATGGATACTGGCCTCTCCTGAGGCCACAGGGGCTGGTCCCTGGGGCCCCGTCGTAACTCGAGAGGACTCCACCCCAACTCGAGAAAAAAAACGGAAGTTTCTCCCCTGCAACAAGGGTGAGTCCCTTGTCCGCTGCAGCATCTCTGGGGAAATCACCCCTTCGCTCTTGGACCTCGAAAGGCTCCTTCATACCCTTGTTGTCACCTAGGAAGTTCCCCGCCCCAACCGTCCCCTCTGGAGACAAACCCCGAGGGTCCCGCCGCAACTCAAGAGGAGCTCTGGTTTCCCCTGCTGAGCTCCAGATGAAGGGCCCTTTCCCTGCTCCATCGGGAAAGTTTTCCGGTGCTCCCCTCACATCCCAAGAGGTGGCCTCGCATCAGGAGAGTCGGGAGGAGCTTCAGGTGTTCGACCACCATTCCCCAAGATCCCCAAATTCCTCGTCCACTCCAGTTGAAAATGACTGTCCTGCACTCTCTCGACTGTCACCCCGTGCCTTGACTCCCAACACACTGGCACGTGAGACAGCCCTGAGTACGTTGAAGGCAAGCCACAGATCCCTGTGTCTCCTTTATGGGGAGCCAGACACTTCCACTGCATTTGAGCAAGAAAGAGGCCGTGCAAGTCTCCAGGCGAGATGAGGCCTAACTCCCCTGCTGGAGCTCCAGAGTAACCTCAATACCTATGAAAGCATGAGCGAGGAAATTTCAGGCTCCGACCACAGTGCCAGATGAGAACTGAGGACCCGGGGAGGTCTCAGGAAGAATCCCCACAGTTGCCTCGCAACACCAATGGAGACTGGCCTCTTCTGAGGCCATGGGGGCAGGTCCCTGGGGTCCCAGTCGTAACTCGAGAGGACTCCACCGCAACTCCAGAAAAACCAGAAATTTCTCCCCTGCAGGGAGGGTGAGTCCCTTGTCCGCTGCAGCATCTCGGGGGAAATCACCTGTTCCCTCTTGGACCTCGAAAGGCTCCTTCATACCCTTCTAGTGACGTAGGAAGTTCCCCGCCCCAAGCGTCCCACCTCCAGAGGAACCTGGAGGGTCCCGCCACAACTCTAGAGGAGCTCCGTTTTCCACTGCTGAGATCCAGATGAGGGGCCCTTTCCATGCTCCATCGGGAAAGGTTTTCAGGCTCTCCCCTCACATCCCAAGATTTGGTGTCGCATCAGGGAAGTCGGGAGGAGCCTCAGGTGTCCGACCACCAATCCCCAAGATCCCCAAATGTTTCGTCCACTCCAGATGTACATGACTGCCCTGCATTCTGTCGACTGTCACCCCGTGGCTTGACTCCCAACACACTGGCACGTGACACAGCCCTGAGTACCTCGATGGCAAGCCACAGATCCCTGTGTCCACTTTAAGGGGAGCCAGACACTGCCGCTGCAGTTGGGTAAGAAAGAGGCCATGTAAGTCTTCAGGCGAAAAGAGGCCTGACTCCCCTGTGGGGGCTCCAGAGTAACCTCAAGACCTATGAAAGCATGAAGGAGGAAATCTCAGGCTCCGACCTCAGCACCAGAAGAAGACTGAGGACCCAGCGCTGACTGGGGAGGAATTCCCAGAGGTGCCTTGCAACTCGCACTGAGAATGGCCTCTCCTAAGGACAAAGGGGCTGGTCCCTGGGGTCTCCATCGAAACTCGAGAGGACCCCACCACAACTCGAGAAAAAACGGAAGTTCCTCCCTTGCAGATGTGGTGTGGCCCTTGTCCGCAACGGCATTTCAGTGGAATTCACCCTGTCCCTCGTGGGCCTCGAAAGACTCCTTCACACCCTTGCTGTGACCCAAGAAGTTCCCCACCCCAACCGTCCCCACTCGAGAAGAACCCCAAGGGTCCCGCCAAGATTTAAGAGGAGCCCCGTTTTCTCCTGCTGAGCTCCAGATGAGGTGCCCTTTCCCTGCTCCGTAGGGAGACATTTCACGGTGTTCGCCTCACATCCCAAGAGGAGGTGATGGCACCTGAAAAATCGGGAGGAGTCTCACAGGTTGGGCCACCATTCCCCAAGGCCCCAAAATGCCTCGTCCACTTCAGATGAAACTGACTGTCCAGCACTGCCTCGACTGTATCCCCGAGGCTCAACTCCGGCATACTGGCACGTGTGACAGCCCTAGGGTACCTCAAGCGAAGGCCATAGTTCCCTGTATCCGTTCGACAGGGACCCGGACACTGTTACTGAATTTGGGAAGGAAAGCGGCTCTGCACGTCTCCTGTCGAGACGAGGCCTGACACCATTCTGCAGGCTCCATGGCAGCCAAATACAAATGTCAGCACGGGCGAGGCAATCTCAGGCTGCAACCTCAGCACCAGTAGGGGACTGAGGACTTTGCGCCACTGGGGAGGAATCCCCAGCTGTGCCTCGACCCTCGCACTGAGTCTGGCCTATTCTGGGGCCACAGGGTCGAATCCCTGTGGTCCTTGTCATAACTCGAGAGGACCCTGCTGCAATTCGAGAAAAACCAGAAGCTTCACCCTTGCAGGGGGAGTCAGGCCCTTGTCGGCTGCGACGTCCCGGGAGAAATCATCCGTTTCGTCTTCGACTTTGAAATGCTCTTTCACACCCTTGCTGTGACCCAAGAAGTTCCCCAACCCACATGTCGCCACTCGAGTGGACCACCGAGGGTCCCACCGCGACTCATGAGGAGCTCCATTTTCCCATGCTTATCTCCAGATGAGGGGCCCTTTCCCTGTTCCATCAGGAAAGGGTTCCCGGCTCTCCCCTTGCATCCCAAGAGGAGGCACTCACACCAGGATAGTCCAGAGAAGCCTCAGGCGTCGGGTCACATTTTTGCAAGACCCCCAAATGCCTAGTTCACTCCATATCAATCTGACTGTCCTACACTGCCTCGACTGTCACGCTGAGGCTCAATTCTGGCACACTGGCACTTGTGATAGACCTGGAGTACATCGATGGCAAGCCACAGATCACTGTGTCCACTTTATGGGGACACGGACACTGTTGCTACAGTTGGGGAGGAAAGCGGCTGTGCACTTCTCTAGGCGTGACGAGGCCTGACTCCCCTCTAGGAACTCCAGGGGTACCCCAAGTCCTAGGTAAGCATGGGCGAGGCAAGCTCAGGCTGCGGCCTCAGCACCAGACGAGGCCTGAAGTCCCCTCAATGACTGGGGAGGAAAACCCAGTGGCAAATCTCACAGAGACTAGACTCTCCTGAGGCCACACAGGTGGGTCCCTGGGGTCCCCATCGTAACTCGAGAGGACCCCGCCACAACTCGAGAAAAACCAGAAGGTTCTCCCCTGCAGGGAGGGTGAGTCCCTTGTCCACTGCAGCATCTCGGGGAAAATCAACCCTTCCCTCTTGGACCTCGAAATGCTCCTTCATACCCTTGTTGTGACCTAGGAAATTCCCTGGTAGATCAGGCCCCTCTCGAGAGGAACCCCGAGGGTCCCACCACGACTCAAGAGGAGTCCCGTTTTCCCCTCCTGAGCTCCAGATGTGGGTCCCCTTCCCTGCTATATCGGGAAAGGTTTTCCAGCGCTCCCCTCGCATCCCAAGAGGTGGCATTGCATCAGGAGAGTCGGGAGGAGCTTCAGGTGTCCGACCACCACTCCCCAACATCCCTAAATACCTCATCCACTCCAGATGAACCTCACTGCCCTGCACTGTCTCGACTGTTTCCCCGAGGCTCGACTGCCAACACACTGACACATGAGACAGCCCTGGATTACCTCGATGGGAAGACACAGATCTCTGTGTTTGCTTGACAGGGAGCCGGACACTGCCGCTGCAGTTGGGGAAGAAAGAGGCCATGCAAGTCTCCACACGAGACAAGGTCTGACTCCCCTGTGGGGGCTTCAGAGTAACCTGAAGATCTATGAGAGCATGAGTGAGTAAAACTCAGGCTATGACCTCAGCACCAGATGAGGACAAATTACCCAGCGACGACATGGGAAGAATCCCCAGAGGCGCCTTGCAACTCTCTGAGAATGGCCTCTCCTGAATATACAGGGGCGGGTCCTTGGGCTCCCCGTCGTAACTCCAGAGGACCCCACTGCAACTCGAGAAAAACTGGAAGCTCCTCCACTACAGGCGTGGTGTGGCCGTTTTGTGCGGCGGCATCTCAGAATTCATCTCGTCCCTCGTGGACCTGGAAAGGCTCCTTGAAACTCATGCTTTGAACCAAGAAGTTCCCCGCCTCACCCGTCCCCACTCGAGAGGAGCCCCGAGCACCCTGCTGAGACTCAAGTGGAGTCCCGTTTTCCCCTGCTGAGCTCCAGATGAGGGGCCCTTTTCCTGCTCCATCAGGAAAGGTTTCACGATGTTCCCATTCCATTCCAAGAGGAGGTGCTAAAACAGGAGAGTCGGGAGGAGTCTCACAGATTGGGCCATCATTCCCCAAGACCAACAAATTCCTAGCTGAATCCAGATGAACCTCACTGCCCTGCACTGCCTCGACTGTCACCCTGAGGCTCGACTCTGGAACCTTGGCACGTGTGACAGCTCTGGGCTCCCTCGAGGGCAAGCTACAGATCCCTGTATCCGCTCGACAGGGACCCAGAAACTGTGACTGCAGTTGGGGAGGAAAGCGGCCGTGCACGTCTCCAGGCGAGACGAGACCTGACTCCCCTGTAGGGGCTCCAGCGAAAACCCAAGACCTTTGTCAGCAGGGGCGAGGTAGCTCATGCTCAAGTTTCAGCACCAAACCAGGNGAAAGCGGCCGTGCACGTCTCCAGGCGAGACGAGACCTGACTCCCCTGTAGGGGCTCCAGCGAAAACCCAAGACCTTTGTCAGCAGGGGCGAGGTAGCTCATGCTCAAGTTTCAGCACCAAACCAGTACTGAGGACCCTGTGACGACTGGCAATGAATCCCCAGAGGTGCCTTGCAAATAGCTCGGAAACTGTACTCTCCTGCAGCCACAAGGGCGGGTTTCTGAGGTCCCATCGTAACTCGATAGGACCCCACCGGCACTTGAGAAAAACCAGAAACTTCACCCTGTAGATCAAGTGAGGCTGTTCTTCACTGCGGGGTCCTGGGGGAATTCACCCGTTCCGTCTTGGGCCTCAATATGCTCCTTCACAAGCTTGCTGTGATCCAAGAAGTTCCATGCCCCACAAGTCCCCACTTGAGAGGACCTCCGAGGGTCCCGCCGCGACTCAAGCGGAAATCCATGTTCTCATGCTTAGCTCCAGATGAGGGGCCCTTTCATTGCTCCATCAGGCCAGGTTTCGCGCTGTTCCCCTCTCATGTCAAGAGGAGGTGCTCGCACCTGGAGAGTCAGGAGGAG
>SJYW01026658.1:0-56029 GCA_006410735.1 Raphicerus campestris
TTTTTTTTTTTTTTTTTTTTGCTGGTTATCTCAGGAAGGTTTTTTTTTTGTTTTTTTTGTTTTTTTTTTACTTTATTTTACTTTGCAATACTCTATTGGTTTTGCCATACATTGACATGAATCCGCCACAAGTGTATATGAACTTCCAATCCTGAACCCCTCTCCCACCTCCCACTCCATATCATCTCTCTGGATCATCCCCGTGCACCAGCCCCAAGCATCCTGTATCCTGTATCATATAAAGTTTCAACCCAGCTTTTTCACTCTTTCACCCTCATCAAGAGGGACTTTAGTCCCTCTTCACTTTCTGCAATTAAAGTGGTATTATCTGTATATCTGAGGTTGTTGATCTTTCTCCCAGCAGTCTAGATTCTAGCTTGTGATTCATCCAGCCCATTTTGCATGATGTACTCTGAACATTTATCTTTTTCTAATTTTTTATTTTATAAGAAATATATTAAATATAATAAAAGCATCTATTTCTGTAAATTTGCCTAGAAACACAGCTTTCTCTGTATTTCTCTAATTGATAATGCCATGTTTTAAGTATTACTCGATTCTAAGGTGTTTTCCATATAAAAATTTATTTAAATTTTTAAGTAAATGACTTTGTGTTTAACTTTTTAATTTTACTTCTAAATTAACTGTGTTTTGATCAGTGAATATACTTTGTATGATTTTATTCCTTGAAATTGGTTGACACTTGCTTTGTGGCCTAGCATGTCTATAGGTTTTCTGAGTCATATTTGTTGGATAAAAATGTTTACACTCTAATTTGGGGTGTTTTAANTTCTCTCCCAGCAGTCTAGATTCTAGCTTGTGATTCATCCAGCCCATTTTGCATGATGTACTCTGAACATTTATCTTTTTTCTAATTTTTTATTTTATAAGAAATATATTAAATAAATATAATAAAAGCATCTATTTCTGTAAATTTGCCTAGAAACACAGCTTTCTCTGTATTTCCCTAATTGATAATGCCATGTTTTAAGTATTACTCGATTCTAAGGTGTTTTCCATATAAAAATTTATTTAAATTTTTAAGTAAATGACTTTGTGTTTAACTTTTTAATTTTACTTCTAAATTAACTGTGTTTTGATCAGTGAATATACTTTGTATGATTTTATTCCTTGAAATTGGTTGACACTTGCTTTGTGGCCTAGCATGTCTATAGGTTTTCTGAGTCATATTTGTTGGATAAAAATGTTTACACTCTAATTTGGGGTGTTTTAAATTATTTTAAAAACACCTTTATGAAATTCCAACTAAAAAAATGTAGGGCATATTTAATATTAAGTTTTAAGCCGGCTCTTTCACTCTCTTCCTTCACTCTCATCAAGAGGCTCTTCAGTTCTTCTTCGCTTTCTGCCATTAGAGTGGTATCATCTGCATATCTGAGGCTGTTGATGTTTCTTGCACCTTTCTTGGTTCCAGCTTGTTACTCATCCACCCCAGCATTTCTCACGATGTGTTCAGCATACACGCTAAAAACCAGGGCGACAGGAGACAGCCTTGTCGTGCTCCTCTCTCAATCCTGAACCAGTTAGTTGTTCCATACAGGGTTCTAACTCTTGCTTCTTGACCCATATACAGGAGATAGGTAAGACAGATAGTCTAGTATTCCCATTTCTTTAAGAGCTTTCCACAGTTATATTCTACACAGTCAAAGGCTTTAGGATAGTTGAGTCAGAGGTAAATGTTTTTCTGGAATTCCCTTGCTTCCTTTATGATCCAGGGAATGTTGACAATTTGATCTCTGGTTCCTCTGCCTTTTCTAAAACCACCTTGGATGTCTGAAATTTCTTGGTCATGTAATACTGAAGCCTAGCATATGAAGTTTTAAGCATTACCTTTCTAGCTTGGGAAATGAGTGTAATTGTCTGATGTTTTTGAACATTCTTTAGTACTACCCTTCTTGGGAATTGGGATAAAGATTGACCTTTTCCAGTCTTGTGGCCACTGCAGGGTCTTCCAGATTTCCTGAAATACTGAGCACAACACTTTGATAACATCATCTTTTAGGGTTTTTAATAGCTCTACTAAAATTCCATGACACCCACTAGCTTTATTGACAGCAATGCTTCCTAAGGCCCACTTGACTTCACACTCCAGAATGTCTGGCTCTGGGTGACTGACCACACCATTGTAGTTATCCTGTTCATTAAGATCATTTTTCTATAGTTCTTCTGTGTAATCTTTCCATCTCTTCTTGATCTCTTCTGTGTCTACTAGAGTATTTCACCCATATTTGGGTGAAATATTCCCTTGTATTTCTAATTTTCTTGAAGAAAGGGAAAGAGATAGTCTTTCCCTTTCTGCTGTTTGCGTCTATTTTTATGCACTGCTCATTGAAGAAGGTCTTCTTGTCTCTCCTTGATATTTTTTAGAACTCTGCATTTAGTTGGAATACTTTTCCCTTTTTCCTTTGTTTTTAGCTTCTCTTCTTTTTTTTCTGAAATAATTTTTGAAATTTATTTCTAAAAGTCACAGAGACAAAACTTTAAAAGCAACAATTTATACTAAGTATACATGCATGAGCAAAAAAAATAAGTAAGGGAATACACAAATGAACATAGTAAAACTTTAATGAATACAGTATTCTGGATACAAGTAGAATACCACTACGTAAGAACTGTATTTACCTCAGAAATCTATGGTAGTATGGATTGAGATAAACCAGGCTTAGGTTAGTCACTTCACTATTCACATTTTAATCAGGGTGGACTAGAAGCCAAAACATTTAAGGCTAAGATTTTCAGTTAATTATAGAATAAATTTTTCATTTAATAAACATGTTTGAAAGTGATCTGTACTCATTTAAAGGCAGCTGGAGCAAGTCAAACCACAGAGAGCCCTTACAAAGACTAAGCACCAAATGACAATTTGTGGCTTTTGTTTGGGGACACCTTCCATTTTTTAAAAATGTATTTTCCGTTAACATTTACGTACAGATTCTTTCAGGCAAAAGATGTGAATGTGGAACTTTCTGCTTGAAGATCTTGCCAACGGTCACTTACAATAGTTTTTAAGCAATGAATACTTCTGAACAATCCCAAGCCGATACTTAATGGGTTACAATTTTAAGATGCAGAACTTTAAAGTATTTTGGTCCCTGAAAATCCATTAGGGCCGAATGCCTTAACTGGAAGTAGCATTTATTTAAAATAAAAGAAGTCTTACTCAAAGATGATAATGAATAAAATAACTGTTTAAGCTCCAATACGTAATTTTTCTAAATTTTCACCCTGTAAGAAATGATTATGTCTTTCAGGCTTGCTATATGCCCCAGAGAATGGAAAGAAACCAACAAGGAATTTAACATTTCAATGAGTTAGGAACTATTTACTGTAAGCATATAGTGAAAGTCTGGAAGACATACTACCATACTTTGAGAAAATGCTATTGTAACAGGTAAGCATGTGTTGAAGGCAGTTTATAAATGAAACATAACAAATCTTATGTTTATGCATACAACTTATAAAATAGGAAAAAAAAGTGCTATTTTTTCCAATAGTATAGCATCACACTAACACTATAGTTAAGACTGAAAGCGTCTGTACACATGTCCACTACACACCACAGCAGCATATGCCTCTTAGATACTCTGTTCGTTATCCAGCGTATGCCAACCATGGTTTCACAGATTTGTACCAGTTTGAGCAGGCTAACACAATCATTCTGCCTTATCTATTTAACTATGAAGTAAAGTTAACCAGTTTCAGGGAACAAAAAATTTCACAATCAGTAAAGAAACATATTAAACCTCCACAACAGGATGGAAAACGCTTCTAAGGACATGATATAATCCTAACAGGATAGATTGCGCCTCTAGATATAGTGCATGTGTGAAAAGTTAGGAGCCTGGAGAAATACATCAAACTATAGGGGGCCTAAATGATTATCAAATTAGTTTTAACTACTAAATGCTCAAATGTGAATTATTGGTGTTTTTCTGGTGCAACATCATCCAGTTTACTGCTGAGGACTACGCAAAGCTGTTCTGCCACTACGTTTGCTGTTATTGCAAATTAGTATGTAAATAGGGAGCTGTCTGATTCATGAGTCTTGAAAAAATTAGATTGTTTATCTAACCTTATCTTTGTATTCTGAAAAGAATGCTATAAAACTCAATTATTTTCCTAGCTTTGTAGATCTTGTACCATCTTAGATAATTCAAATCAAACATGGTTGCCTGCAAATCCTTTATTAGAGGAAGTAAAAACAAAGTACATTTTGGTTATATTTTGCTGCTGGTCTCCTCTTGCATGTGCTTTATCAGTAAGAGCACTGTTCTGGGCATTAATTGTGCTACTTTAACGTAACTGAACATGAGAAAATCTGATAGCTCAAATTTTGACAAGTGATTTTTCTTTTTTGGTAGCAGGCTTATTTAAAAATGAAAACCACCAAAAAAAACCTCACATAAATCTAAAATCAGATGGGCACTTTGACAACCCAAACTAGGAACTTAAATCTACCAAAAAAAAGATATAGAAAGCTGTTTCTGAAAAACATCTTTTTCTTACTCACTTTGGCTTTTTTTAAATGAAGATTTGTGGTAAAATGATCTCAAGGATAGCTCCCTCTACATCACATAGGGCATCAATTATCAGTGCTTGTAATAGAACTATATTTTATAAACACTTTTAACTTGAATGTTTTCAAAGAATTTAAGACTTTTTAAAGCTCTAGTCCAAGTTTTCAGCTGTTCAATTTTTTAAAAATATATTTTGGGTATCCAACAAAGACAACTGGACTAAGCTACTTTAATAACCTTACAGGATAGTGAAGTTCAGGTAGAGCTCATTTCCTGAACATGGTTGACCTTTAACAGAACTGATTTATTTCCTCACCCAAACAGTTATGCGGGATCTGCCAGATCGCCACTACAAAAAAACCTTGCCAGTATTTCTAGACAATGTTTTATCATCTATATTTAAAAACCTTGTACCACCAGAGGCAAAGCACGTAATAGTGAAAGTAAGTAAACTTATTTCTAGTCTATTTATCTAAATAAACTTTTATAATATCATACGGAAAATTAATGCATAAAAGTAATCTCATTATCTGATTTGTCAGCCAAAAAGTAATTGCTAATTCTCTGTAAAAACAGGAAACTCAATCATAAAACATCTACTTGTTTAAATTAAAATGTCAATCTTGAAGTCTTTTAATACCATGACATAAAAAAAGAAGTTTGCAAATTCAGAATGACATTTGAAATGAAAGCCTATGGTTCAAAAATCTGTTTATAGTTANGCAATCATAAAACGTCTACTTGTTTAAATTAAAATGTCAATCTTGAAGTCTTTTAATACCATGACATAAAAAAAGAAGTTTGCAAATTCAGAATGACATTTGAAATGAAAGCCTATGGTTCAAAAATCTGTTTATAGTTAGCGACTAAAATCGTATCATTGCAAAATTCCCAGTGGCTTTGGCATTGCCATGAAGATCTCACTCTTTTGGTCACTTAAAGCTGCTACTAAATACAACAAGAAGCCTTAAAAAAAGAAAAAAAAGGGAAAAAAGACAGTGAGGAACTGAAGGATAGTTAAGGTAACTATATCATATACAAGTAAAGCACAGTCTGCAATAAACAGTTTTTTTCTGCTAGGAATCTGAAGATATAAGAATAGTTTCCCACCCTCCCTTCTTTTTTGAGGATCCTCTAATCAAGGAAATAATTTCTTTAAGTTACTGTGAGTGGTATTGCCTGACAGCAGCTTCAATTTCCTAGGCTAGTCGTCAATCCAAGTAATTAAGTAATCTCACAAGAAATAATTATACATGGCAACAGGGTAAAAAAGCAGGGCCATTTTTCCATGCACAAACATTTCAGGAGAAAACCATCAATTTTAAAGATAACCATCAGGTTTCAGGTATCCTAGCACACTCTAAATCCTAAGTTTTGCTTTACACCATTGGTGACTAAAATTAACAATACATTTTGCAATGAGTTGTGTTTATTTTTAAATTTTTTGCCTGCAGCTGTATATACATTGCAAAACTATTCTGCATCACATGATTAAAATGAAATAAATATAAAAATGAACCACACAATCAACACATAACTTTTAATACTCCACATTATTTATCTTGATCACAATGGTGGTAACCTCCTTGTCAACAATCTTGTGAGTTAAGGAGCTGATTCTCATTCTCGTATCCATCAGGCAGGTATGCTCTCCTCAGTTGGTCTGACTTGGGTATGGAGCCTCCATTCTTCACATGGCGAGACAGGAAAGCACGGACTGCTGGGTGATCAGCCTTCTCAAGTGGGATACTGGCTTCCAAGCACATTTTCACCAAGTCCTGGGTAACATTGACTTTCTCTGTTTGCGAGGTACTGTTCCACTGAAGCGATGCAGTTAGAGGCCTCTGCTTCTTTCTCACATTCTGCTCTTCAAATTCCGCCTTCCTCTTGGTATGAGTCTTTGACTTGAGGTGGTCACTAATGGCAGACTTGCGAACGTGATTCAGAACCACATTGCAAGAAGTGCAGGAGAGCTTTCCTCCATCTTCGTGCAGCTCACCTCCAGATTCAGTGACTCGATCCAGGGGAGTCACATACAAAGCAGTCTTAGAACGGTTTCGAGCAGGTGGTGCTGTTACTACAAATCGTTCCATTCTGACTTTGAATGGGGTTCGGATGAGTTTCCAGTTTTTTTTTCGTTTTGATACCTAGGAGTGAAGGGTCTCCAGCGCAAAACCAAAGACGCATTAAATCCTGGCACTTTCCGTTTGTTCAAACCCGGATATGCCTTCAAATCGGTTTTTCAACAAGTGGTGATGGGGAAACAGTTTCTGGGCTTGCACCTTATTTTCCCTGAGGTGCTGGGAAGTCATGCCTTTACGTAGGATCCGGGGGGCCGTCGCTAGGGGAAGTGGACAATAAGCGGCCGGAAAGGAGGAAGAATAGGAGGAACAATAGGGAGAGGTAGGAGGATCAGCCGCCGCCGCCATCGCCACCGCTGTTGCACGAACGAGCCCCGCGGCGGCCACCGTGTCCCCCGCCGCGCCCCGTCCTCTAGCTTCTCTTCTTTATTCAGCTATTTGTAAAGCCTCCTCAGATAACTACTTTGTCTTCTTGCCTTTTTTTTTTTTTTTTTTTTTTTTTTTTTTTGTTTGTTTTTTTTTTTTTTTTTTTTTTCTTTTTTTTTGGTTTCCTTCTGTTTTTGTTTGACTTCTTGAGTTTTTCTAACTGGCCAGGATGTTGCTATTTACACAATTTTTGTGNTTTTTTTTTTTTTTTTTTTTTTGTCCTTTGGGATGGTTTTGTTCTCTGCTTCCTGTACAATATTATGGGCTTCCATCAACAGTTGTTTAGGCACACTGTTTACTAGATCTAATCCCTTGAATCTGTTCATCACCTCTATTGAATATTCATAGGGGATTTGATTTGAGTCGTACCAGACTGGCCTAGTAGTTTTCCCTGCTTTCTTTAATTTAAGCCTAAATTTTGCTATGAGAAGCTGAAAAATTGGCTCCAAAACATAGCCAACTGCTTTTGAATAAAGGTGTCAAAGTAATTCAATGGACCAAAAAAAAAAATAATAATCTTGTCAACAAATGGTGGATACTGATACAGAAATAAAGCTTGGCCTCCACCTCACATCATATTAAAAATTAACTCAGCTATATCACACACTGAAACATAAGATCTAAGACTTTATAATTTCTAGGAGAAAACATAGGACAAAATTAGTTACAGTGGGTCAGGAAAAATGTTATTAAAAATCAGTATCCAAAATACATAAATAAGTCATAAAATCAGTCATAAAAAGACAGCTCAATAGAAAAATGTGCAACAGTCACTTCATAAAAAAAGATGCCTCCAAACAGCCAATGAAAGTATTTTAGAGCTTCTGAAGGTTATTAGTATTTAGTAAAGACTATTTCAAAATGCAAGGAAAGATGACTCCAACTACTGTTCAACAGATGAGCAAAACTTTCAGAAGTATGGAAATGATCAGCTAATTTAAAGAGAAAGAATAAGCAGGAAATACATTACATTCCTGTCAGAGGATTTGAATTGGTGCAACAATGATGGAAAGCAGTTGAGCATTAATTATCTATCGAAGCAGAAGATGCATGTACTTTGGGGAATGTACCCTACAGAAATGTGTGAACATATGCAGTGGGCATGAAGAAGACATCATAGTGTTCCTAACAGGTCCAAACAGAAAGCAGCTTAAAGGTCGGTAAGAGTAGAACAAAGAGAGAAATGAAGTGTGCTTTAGCCACACGACAATACACTAAAGCAAACTAGTGAGCAAACCAAAACTATATACCGTCAGTTGAAAGAAGAGAGAAAAAAATATGGAATGCAGTATAATCCCATTTATACAAAGCAAAAAAGCTAGTAGCTTAAGTAGAATTTTTAGAGATATTTCAATATTGGTGGATTAAAAAACACAAAGAAAAACCAGAAAGTGATTATTAGGATTGAAGATTGTGGTTATTTCTAGTGGAGAACATATGGGATATAATCTAATAAGAAAACTTGGGTCTTTTGAAGGGTTGATAATGTTATTTTTCTTGATGTTGAGTTTCTTGACTATAATAAGAGAGTGATCAATTTATAATTATCCACTTTATACAACAAAAGTTTATGAACTTTCTGAGTGTGTCAGTCCTGTTCTCCTAAAATCAAAAGGCTTATATTTTTGTTTTACTTTGAGACAAAAAGGGAGAATCTGTCAACAATAATAGTAGTCCAGAGCCTTTTCCAAGAGTGCAAAGTCAACCCTCTTAAAGAGAGAATCAATTCTTTTTAGTGTTGGAGGCACAACAAGAGTAAAATTCTCTACACATTTTTGTTGTTACCTATAAGGTGATAGAAATTAATGGAGTCAGTTTCACTATAGGATGGGAAAACTATTAATTATAGATTTATTTCTCATATAGTCATGCCCACAAAATAAAATTTTCATTTGGCAAAGGAGTTTTAAATTTATTCTTCAATAGTTTTGATCTTTTGGAAAATGTCTTTAATATCATATATACTTTTAGTTAAAAGAAATTATATGGGATAGTTGAGAATTATATAGATAAAAAAGGGCTTCCCAGGTGGCACTAGTGGTAAAGAACCCATCTGATAGTGCTAGAGCCGTAAGAGATGCAGGTTCAATCCCTAGGTCAAGATGATTCCCTGAAGCAGGACACAGCATCCCACTACTGACTGTATTCTTGCCTGGAGAATCCCATGGACAGAAAAGCCTGGTGGGCTACAGTCCATAGGGTTGCAAAGTGTCAAATATGACTGAAGCAACTTTGCATTAACACATATAAATATAAAATTTGATTCCTTTGGCCATCAGCATAATATGGCTGTCAAACTGTAAACAAATTTTCAAAACCTTTACTACATCTTTGAGATCCAATGTGTCTGGCCCCGCTGGGGACAGTGTCTCCTTGATCACCATTCTGCTGCTATTCCTTTCCTCTGCCTTAACACTCGCCATCTCCTCTTATGGTACAATGTACCCCAGATACACTCACAGCTTACTCTTCTCTTCACTCAATGCTTTGTACATAAAACCACTTTAGAAGAGCTTTTCTAAACAACTGTCTCTAACATATACCCATACATCACTATTATTTGCTTATGTGTATGTGTGTGCTTGTAAAATTCACTCAAGAATTTAGACAAAGACTTTGGTCACCATCATCATGTCCCTAGCACATGAGAGACTTCCTGAGTGTGTTAATAATTAGGAAACATTTGCAAATAAATTAATTTCTATGAGTACGCTAAGTTGAATACATTCTTTCCTAATTTTTTACAGATAAGGACACTGAGGCTGAAGGAATTCAATTCTTTGCAAGGTCTTACAAGGTAGGAAAAGATAGACATGGGTTTGAAACCAATAAAAGAATTCTTTGATGTAGCCAGTCCAAAAGACACATTTCAGACACAGCTGAACTCAGAGATGGAAAAGTCTAATTCTGATAATCCAATGTGCATGGAAAGGAACACTCAGAAGAATACTTGTAGTTGACATAAGAGATTAAAAACATTATACACACACAAAAAAGAAAGAAATATGGATTCAAGTATGAATGTGCTTTATTGAAGAAGCAAAGGAATAGACACACTAATTGCTCACGGGGTAGAGATCACATCACAGATAATAGACAGGCACACAGCAAAGAGATCAGGCGATAATCCTGCTGCTCTTCTTCCACCAACATGGTATCAGCTTCAGGAAGCAAGCCTTTTTTCTGTCAGTCCAGGAGGGAGGTTAAGGAAGATGCAGTCCATCACCATGGCCGAAGGGAGGACAGTGGAAGAGCCTGGATCATGTTGTTTCTTGGTCCAGATGAAATCTGGTGCTGTTACTTCCACTTGGGTGGATACTTCTGCTCACATGGTGGGCATGGTGGCACAGGAGGGCATTTCTGCTGGCTCAATGAAGGTGGGCATGGATGAGGTGGGCAAGGCTCATGGCACTTCGGTGGGCACACTTTTGGAGGTGGATGGCAGGGCTCCTTGCACTGATGGTGATGCTGATGCTGATGAGGGTCCGGATGTGGATGTGGATGGGGATGCGGGTGTGGATGCTGGTGGTGAGACATCCTTCCTGGGTCTCACAGAATCTGAAATACAAACAGACAACATCATTCATAACAGAGAGTCCTACCAGTAAGTAGAACAATTAGCTGAGCCAACAACCCTCCCATTTCCAAGAATCCTTTGTGATCCCTAATATGGTCCTTGTGGTTTTTTGTAGCTTCTTTACCCTTCATTTTTAGCACCTCTTGCCCTCAGACCTTCAGTCTTTGCTGATCAATCTCTCATCCTACCACTTCCTAAAGACAAAATTACCTACACAGGTCTAGTGTCAGTACAAATGTAGTCTGAAGAAGAAGAAGAATTTGGATATTAAAATTGTAGCCAATCTCAAAATAAATCTCTACTTATATCNTCCAGGAGGGAGGTTAAGGAAGATGCAGTCCATCACCATGGCCGAAGGGAGGACAGTGGAAGAGCCTGGATCATGTTGTTTCTTGGTCCAGATGAAATCTGGTGCTGTTACTTCCACTTGGGTGGATACTTCTGCTCACATGGTGGGCATGGTGGCACAGGAGGGCATTTCTGCTGGCTCAATGAAGGTGGGCATGGATGAGGTGGGCAAGGCTCATGGCACTTCGGTGGGCACACTTTTGGAGGTGGATGGCAGGGCTCCTTGCACTGATGGTGATGCTGATGCTGATGAGGGTCCGGATGTGGATGTGGATGGGGATGCGGGTGTGGATGCTGGTGGTGAGACATCCTTCCTGGGTCTCACAGAATCTGAAATACAAACAGACAACATCATTCATAACAGAGAGTCCTACCAGTAAGTAGAACAATTAGCTGAGCCAACAACCCTCCCATTTCCAAGAATCCTTTGTGATCCCTAATATGGTCCTTGTGGTTTTTTGTAGCTTCTTTACCCTTCATTTTTAGCACCTCTTGCCCTCAGACCTTCAGTCTTTGCTGATCAATCTCTCATCCTACCACTTCCTAAAGACAAAATTACCTACACAGGTCTAGTGTCAGTACAAATGTAGTCTGAAGAAGAAGAAGAATTTGGATATTAAAATTGTAGCCAATCTCAAAATAAATCTCTACTTATATCTCCCATGAGGTCTTGGTTGCTGGTCTAACTGACTTGACTGTTGGTTTCTGAGGAGAAATGCAAAGGCCCAGATCTAGCATTCAGCAGGATTGAAAGCTGAGAAGGATGCATTTGGAACTAATGTAGGGTACGCTACAGCGCAGCATCTCATCTCACTTACTCTCCCTCAGGTGAAGATTGTGCCTCTGATTCCAGGTCTCTCATCACATTCAAGACGACATTCAAGACCAAATAACAAAATATACTCCTAAAACACATTATCTTCTTTTTTCCCATAGAGAGCATTAAATGGTTAAAGTAAAGTTACTTCTACCCTCAGATGAAACTCTGCCAGCCAAGTGCCAAAAAGACCTCTAAGAGTTGTACTCACCAGAGACTCCAAAGAAGACCTATGACTGAGTATCACGAAGCTAGCAGCACTGAGAGGGAAACTCCTTTTATCAGGATCAGACAGCTCCACCCAGGGGAACAGCCTAGCACTCTCATGGTGCTATTGTTTCCCACCCCAAATACCACGTGCTTCCAATCTCAAAAGTAACTTGCCACACTCATGCTGATATCACATAGCTTCCTTGTCCATGGACTTCCTTACCCTTCACTGAGGAAGTATAGAGTGATTCATTCAATACTTTGTCAAATACTCCCTTGGCCAATGTCATGCACCAGTCAGGAAATATGAGGAATTCTTTGACAATGGTGCTCCTCTTCCATTGTCAGACTTGGTACTTCCCCTACTCCCCAGCTCTCCAAGCATCTGGTATGTAAAATTCATCACTCCACTCCATTTCACCTGCCAACATGAACCTTTGTTTCCTTTGTTTCCATAGAAACCAGGGTTTGCTAACAGGACATACCTTAACCTATACGCACATTTTTTTTTTTTCTTATTGCCCCTTGTACTATATCCTACTGGTCTCTGGGCTTTGCTTGACAATTAAGTGGCTTAAACCCAACCACAAAGTCTATCTTGATTATCCAGTGCAAACAGTCTCATGCCACGTCTGTTTTCACATGGCTCCATACGTGAGTTGAACAGAATAACATCTTCCCTCAGTTTTCTAGGCCATAAATCATAAATAAGGCTCTGGCCCTTTCGTGAAGCTTTACTTTTGTAGATTTATACACTGATCTGATCTATGCAGTCCCATGATATGTGTCACTTGTGGTCTACTAGGAACTCAAATTCCTCTCCTCTCATTATCTTCAACGGACAAGGCAATGCCACCCCACTCCAGTACTCTTGCCTGGAAAATCCCATGGACGGAGGAGCCTGGTAGGCTGCAGTCCATGGGGTCGCTANTTCAGTTTTATAGGCCATAAATCATAAATAAGGCTCTGGCCCTTTCGTGAAGCCTTACTTTTGTAGATTTATACACTGATCTGATCTATGCAGTCCCATGATATGTGTCACTTGTGGTTTACTAGGAACTCAAATTCCTCTCCTCTCATTATCTTCAACGGACAAGGCAATGGCACCCCACTCCAGTACTCTTGCCTGGAAAATCCCATGGACGGAGGAGCCTGGTAGGCTGCGGTCCATGGGGTCGCTAGGAGTCGGACACGACTGAGCGACTTCATTTTCACTTTTCACTTTCATGCATTGGAGAAGGAAATGGCAATCCATTCCAGTGTTCTTGGCTAGAGAATCCCAGGGACAGGGGATCCTTGTGAGCTGCCATCTATGGGGTCGCACAAAGTCAGACACAACTGAAGCGACTTAGCAGCAGCATTATCTTCAAAATGGACTCAGTGTCTGGGCTATATCCTTTTTAGAAGTTTTTCCACTATTGATTCCTAAATATTGTGTGCTTCTTTCCCCTACAACAGTAATTCAACTGACTCTATCNCTAGAGAATCCCAGGGACAGGGGAGCCTTGTGAGCTGCCATCTATGGGGTCACACAAAGTCAGACACAACTGAAGCGACTTAGCAGCAGCATTATCTTCAAAATGGACTCAGTGTCTGGGTATATCCTTTTTAGAAGTTTTTTACTATTGATTCCTAAATATCATGTGCTTCTTTCCCCTACAACAGTAATTCAACTGACTCTATCAGGCCCTTTATTTTAAATAACATTTAGTGAGTTTTCAGACATTCTTAGTACACTCAAAGAATTAACCTCAATGAATCACTGATTCAGCCATTCAATCCATGGGTATTTTTTCTTAAATAAATAAAATATGGGTGACATAGAACCCACTGATAATTTATTAGTATAATTTGTGGAACTACAGTAGCATTTCAGCTAATATTATTCACTGTGCCTTCCAGGGGAAAGCTTGAGTGCCTTGGCTATGCAGACATCCATACACACCAGTACTCTGTGGCATTAAATATTTCCCAGCCTCCTTGAAGATCAGCATATTATACAGCTGTTAATTAAGGATAAAACTATACCTGTCTCCAAATTTTCCTATGAATGCAACAAAATGTCTAATATAAGGCACATTGCATGGTCAGTCTTAAGTATGAGCTACCATATATCTAATAAGGGGTTAATTTCCAAACTATATAAGAAACTTCTTCAACATAATAACAAAGAAAATTTAACAACAACTTTAATTTTATATAGGCAATGGACTTGAATTCTCTTTAAAGATGACCTATAAATAACGATAGGTACATGAAAAGGAGCTTAATATCATTACTGATCAACAGGGAAATGCAAATCAAAACAATGACATGTCACTTCACATCTGTTAGAGTGACTATAATCAAACACACACACACACAAATAACAAATATTGGTGTCGTTGTGGTGAAAAAAATAATCCTTGACCCTGTTAGTGGGATGGCAAAATGGTGTGACCACTATGANGATAGGTACATGAAAAGGAGCTTAATATCATTACTGATCAACAGGGAAATGCAAATCAAAACCACAATGACATGTCACTTCACATCTGTTAGAGCGACTATAATCAAACACACACACACACACAAATAACAAATATTGGTGTCATTGTGGTGAAAAAAATAATCCTTGACCCTGTTAGTGGGATGGCAAAATGGTGTGACCACTATGAAAAATGTGAAGGTTAATCAAAAATTTAAAAAGAGAAAAAAGTGCTGCCATATGATTCACCCATTTCAAATCTGTTTATTTATACAGGATAATTTGAAGTTCCCTGCAGCAGTACTCACTGTAGCCAAAATGTGGTTACAACTTAAACGTCCATCAATAAATGAATGGATAAATATCCTCTACCGTATACATTCAATGTATTATTATTCCTCCTTAAAAAGAAGGAAATTCTGCCATATGAGACAATGTAGATCAACCTGAAAGACATTGTGCCAAGGGAAATAAACCAGACCCAGAAGGACAAATACTGCATGAATCTTATATGAAAGAGATTGGAAACAGTCAAACTCATGGAAGTGAAGGATAGAATAGTAGTTGCCAGGAACTGAGGGGAAAGAAAACAAGGTGTTGCTAATCAATAGGTATAAAGTTTCAGTCCTGCAAGGTCAATCAGTTTGAGAGATCTGCTTACCACATCAAACCTGTGTATAAAAACATTGTATTATATACTTAAAATATGGTTAAGCGAATACACCTCATGGTAAGTGTTTTTAACACAATAAAATTTTTTAAGATGAGTTGCCACTATGGAAAACCATATGGAGTTTCCTTTAAAAACTAAGAATAAAGCTACCATATGACCCAGTAATTTCACTACTGAGCATAAGCCCTGAAAGTGAAAGTGAAGTCACTCAGTCATGTCCGACTCTTTGCTACCCCATGGACTGTAGCCTACCGGGCTCCTCCATCCATGGCATTTTCCAGCCAAAAGTACTGGAGTGGGCTGCCATTTCCTTCTCCAGGGGATCTTCCCAACCCAGGGATCGAATTTGGGTCCCCTGCACTGCAGACAGACACTTCATTGTCTGAGCCAGCAGGGAAGCCTGCCTATGCCCGGAGAAACCAATACAGTATTGTAAAGTAAAATAAAGTAAAAAAAAAAAAGAAAGAAAGAAAGAAAAAGACACATGTACCCCAGTGTTTATTGCAGCACTATTTACAACAGCAGGACATGGAAGCAACCTAGATATCCATTGACAGATGAATGGATAAAGGAGTTGTGGTACATATATACAATGGAATAACACTCACCCATGTAAAGAAAAGAATCTAAGTCAGTTGAACTGANTGCATCCCTGAGATAAAGCTGTCTCTTATACACATCTCACTTTCACTTTTTTTAATTGAAGGATAGTTGCTTAACATTGTTGTGTCCTTTTCTGCCACAGATCAACATGAATCAGAGGTAGGCATACATATGTTCCCTCCCTCTTGAGCCTCTCTCCCAATCCCCACCCCATCTCACCCCCTAGATGGTCCCAGAGCATTGAATTGAGCTCCCTGCCTTCAAACAGTGAAGTCCAGCTGGCTTTCTGTTTTATATATGCCAGTGTANTGAGCCTCTCTCCCAATCCCCACCCCATCTCACCCCCTAGATGGTCCCAGAGCATTGAATTGAGCTCCCTGCCTTCAAACAGTGAAGTCCAGCTGGCTTTCTGTTTTATATATGCCAGTGTATATGTTTCTATGCTACTTTCTCAATCCGTCCTGCCCTCTCCTTCTCGCACTGTCCACAAATCTGTCCTCTATGTCTGCATCTCAGATTTTTGCCGTGCAAATTGGTTCATCAGTGCCATTTCTCTCGACACCCTGTATATGCATGAATATGATATTTGTTTCTCTCTATCTGACTTACTTCAGTCTGTATAATAGACTCTAGGTTCATCCAATTCATCAGAACTAACTCACATTTATTCCTTTTTATGTCTGAATAACATTTCATTGTGTATATGTACCACAACTTCTTCACCCATTTATCTGTAAATTGACATCTAGCTTGCTTCCATGTCCTGGCTATTTTTAGTATTGCTTCAGTGAACATTGGGGTACATGTGCCTTTTTCAATTATGGTTTCTTCAATGGGTAAGCCCAGTATTAGAATTCATGGGTTCTATGATAGTTTTAATCCTAGTTGTTTTTTGTTTTTTTGTTTAAAGAAATCTCCATATAGTTCTCCATAGTGGCTGCATCAATTTACGTACCCACCAACAATCCAAGAGGCTTCACTCTTCACAACCTCTCCCGTATTTATTGTTTGTAGATATTTTGATGGTGGTCATTCTTACCAATGGGAGATGATATCTCATTGTGGTTTTGATTTGCATTTGTCTAATGATAAGTGATGTTGAACATTTTTTCATGTGCTAATCATCTGTAGGTCTTCTTCGGGAAAATGTATTTCAGTCTTCTGTCCACTTTTTTATGGCGTTGTTTGTTTTTCTAATATTGAGCTGTATGAGACGCTTGTATATTTTGGACTATAATTCTTTGTCAGTTGCTTCATTCGCGATTAGTTTCTTTCATTCTCAGGGTTGTCTTTTCTTCCTGTAACAGTTTCCTTTGCTGTGCCAAAGCTTTCAAGTTTAATTAGGTCCCATTTCTTTATTTTTGTTTTATTTTCATTACTCTAGAAGGTGGGTCACAGAGGATCTTGCTGTGTTTAATGTCAGAGTGTTCAACCTAAGTTTCCCTTTAAAAGTTTTATACTTTCTTATCTTACATTTAAGTCATTAATCTGTTTTGAATTTATCTTTCTGTATTGTGTTAGGAAGTGTTCCAATCTCGTTCTATTACCCATAGCTGTCCAGTTTACCCAGCACCACTTATTGAAGAGACTGTCTATTCTGTACTCTATATTCTCACCTCCTTTGCCTATAGGGTGCCTATAGGTGCATGGGTTTATCTCCGGGCTTTCTATCTTGTTCCATCAGTCTATATTTCTGTT
Source organism: Raphicerus campestris (assembly GCA_006410735.1). NCBI lineage: Eukaryota > Metazoa > Chordata > Mammalia > Artiodactyla > Bovidae > Raphicerus > Raphicerus campestris. Next base: position 17,439 of record SJYW01026658.1, read on the forward strand.
TTTGTGCCAGTACCATACTGTCTTGATGAATGTAACTTTGTAGTAAGTCTGAAGTCAGGAAAGTGTATTCTTCCAACTCCTTTTTTTATTCTCAAGATTGCTTGGCTATTCAGGTTCTTTCACATTTTTATACAAATCATGAAATTATTTGTTATAGTTCTGTGAATAATACAATTGGAAATTTGACAAGGATTGTGTTGAATCTATAGATTACTTTGGTTAGTATAGGAAAAGACTCTGATGCTGGGAAGGATTGGGGGCAGGAGGAGAAGGGGATGACAGAGGATGAGATGGCTGGATGGCATCACCGACTCGATGAACGTGAGTCTGAGTGAACTCCGGGAGACGGTGATGGACAGGGAGGCCTGGTGTGCTGAGATTTATGGGGTCGCAAAGAGTCGGACACAACTGAGCAAGTGAACTGAACTGAACTGATAGTCATTTTCACAATACTGATTCTTCAATCCAAAAAAAATGGTTTATCTCTCCGTCTGTTTGTGTCATCTTTGACATCTTTCATCAGCATCTTGCAGTTTTCTACATACAACTCTTTTGTCTCTTTAGGTGATTTTATTCCTAAGTATATTATTGCTCTTGTGGCATTGGTGAATTGGATTGTTTATTTAATTTCTCTTTATGATTTTTCATTGTTAATATACAGGAGTGGGAAATACTTCTGTGACTTAATTTTATAACCTGAAAATTAACTAAAATCATTGATTAGCCATAGTAATATTCTGATGGCTACTTTAGGGTTTTCTAAATAAGAATCAAGTCATCTGAAAACAGTGATAGTTTTAAGTCTTCTTTCTAACTAGGATGCTTTTTCTTTCCTTTTTAAATTTTCTGTATTAAAGAATATTTGCATCCCTGAGATAAAGACCACTTGGTCATGACATATGGTCTTTTTAATGTGTTGTTGGATTCTGCTTGCTACAGTTTTATTGAGGATCCATTTGCATCTATATTCATCAGTGATATTACTGTGCAATTTTCTTTTTCGTGGTATTCTTGTCAGGTTTTAGTTTCAGGGTAATGGTGGCCTCATAAAATGAGTTTGGGACCACAACCCAATCAAAAGGTAGGCAGAAGTCCTAAACAGACATCTCTCCAAAGAAGACATGCAGATGGCTAATAAACACCTGAAAAAATGCTGAACATTGCTCATTATTAAAGAGATGCAAATCAAAACTGCAATAAGGTCTCAGCTCACACCAGTCAGAATGACCATTATTAAAATGTCTATAAACAATAAATACTGGAGAGGATGTGGAGAAATGGGAACCCTCTCGCACTGTTGGTAGGAATTTAAATTGATACAACCACTATGGAAAAAAGTATGGAAATTCCTTTAAAAACTAGCAATAAAACTACCATATGACCCAGGAATCCCACTATCCTGAGGAAATCATAATTGGAAAAGACACAAGTGCCTCAGTGTTCATTGCAGCAATATTTACAATAGCTAGGACATGCAAGCAACCTAGATGCCCATCAAAAGATGAAAAGATACACAGTCAAATATTACTCAGCTATAAAAAGTAATGTATTTGAGTCAGTTCTGATGAGATNGATGAACGTGAGTCTGAGTGAACTCCGGGAGACGGTGATGGACAGGGAGGCCTGGTGTGCTGAGATTTATGGGGTCGCAAAGAGTCGGACACAACTGAGCAAGTGAACTGAACTGAACTGATAGTCATTTTCACAATACTGATTCTTCAATCCAAAAAAAATGGTTTATCTCTCCGTCTGTTTGTGTCATCTTTGACATCTTTCATCAGCATCTTGCAGTTTTCTACATACAACTCTTTTGTCTCTTTAGGTGATTTTATTCCTAAGTATATTATTGCTCTTGTGGCATTGGTGAATTGGATTGTTTATTTAATTTCTCTTTATGATTTTTCATTGTTAATATACAGGAGTGGGAAATACTTCTGTGACTTAATTTTATAACCTGAAAATTAACTAAAATCATTGATTAGCCATAGTAATATTCTGATGGCTACTTTAGGGTTTTCTAAATAAGAATCAAGTCATCTGAAAACAGTGATAGTTTTAAGTCTTCTTTCTAACTAGGATGCTTTTTCTTTCCTTTTTAAATTTTCTGTATTAAAGAATATTTGCATCCCTGAGATAAAGACCACTTGGTCATGACATATGGTCTTTTTAATGTGTTGTTGGATTCTGCTTGCTACAGTTTTATTGAGGATCCATTTGCATCTATATTCATCAGTGATATTACTGTGCAATTTTCTTTTTCGTGGTATTCTTGTCAGGTTTTAGTTTCAGGGTAATGGTGGCCTCATAAAATGAGTTTGGGACCACAACCCAATCAAAAGGTAGGCAGAAGTCCTAAACAGACATCTCTCCAAAGAAGACATGCAGATGGCTAATAAACACCTGAAAAAATGCTGAACATTGCTCATTATTAAAGAGATGCAAATCAAAACTGCAATAAGGTCTCATCTCACACCAGTCAGAATGACCATTATTAAAATGTCTATAAACAATAAATACTGGAGAGGATGTGGAGAAATGGGAACCCTCTTGCACTGTTGGTAGGAATTTAAATTGATACAACCACTATGGAAAAAAGTATGGAAATTCCTTTAAAAACTAGCAATAAAACTACCATATGACCCAGGAATCCCACTATCCTGAGGAAATCATAATTGGAAAAGACACAAGTGCCTCAGTGTTCATTGCAGCAATATTTACAATAGCTAGGACATGCAAGCAACCTAGATGCCCATCAAAAGATGAAAAGATACACAGTCAAATATTACTCAGCTATAAAAAGTAATGTATTTGAGTCAGTTCTGATGAGATGGATAAACCTAGAGCTTATTATACAAAGTGAAGTAAGTCAGAAAGAGGAAGACATACATGGAATATAATGCATGTATATGGAATCTAGAAAGATGTTACTCATAAACCTGTCGGAGCAGCAATGGAGATGCAGATAGAAGTTTGGACACAGTGAAGGAGAAAGGCGGGTGGTAAGGCCTGGGGGAGTGGCACTGAAGCAGGTACATTACTATATGTAAAGTAGGCGACCAGTGGGCATTTGCTGTATGAAACAGGAAATCCTAGGCCAGTGCTCTGTGAAAACCTAGATAGGATTAAGAGGGAGGGGAAGGGAGGTTAAGAGAGAAGGGACATTTGTATACCTATGATTCATGTTGAAATACGCAGAGATCATCAAAATATTGAAAAGTAATTATCCTCCAAATAAAAATAAAAATTTTTTAAAAGTATTTAAACATTAAAATAAATGACTCAGTTCAGTTCAGTCGCTCAGTCGTGTCCAACTCTTAGCGATCCCATGAATTGCAGCACACCAGGCCTCCCTGTCCGTCACCATCTCCCAGAGTTCACTCAGACTCAGGTTCAGCGAGTCAATGATGCCATCCAGCCATCTCATCCTCTGTCGTCCTCTTCTCCTCTTGCCCCCAATCCTTCCCAGCATCAGAGTCTTTTCCAATGACTCAACTCTTCACATGAGGTGGCCAAAGTACTGGAGTTTCAGCTTAGCATCATTCCTTCCAAAGAAATCACAGAGTTGATCTCCTTTAGAATGGACTGGTTGGATCTCTTTGCAGTCCAAGGGACTCTCAAGAGTCTTCTCCAACACCACAGTTCAAAAGCATCAATTCTTTGGCGTTCAGCCTTCTTCACAGTCCAACACTCACATCCATACATGACCACAGGAAAAACCATAGCCTTGACCAAGTACTTTAAAATTTTACTTCTAATTTAACTGTGCATTGATTATCAATATGCTTTTCATGACATTATTCTTTGAAATTTATTGGTATTTTATTTTTCCCAATATGTCAGTATATCTTCTGAGCATTCCATGCTTGCTTGATTAAAATATTTACACTATAACTTGGAGTCTTTTTGATTTTTTTATTATTTAAAAAAGACCTTTATGAAATGCCAGCTATAAAATGTAGAGCATTTAGGAAATGGTTTGTGGGATTGGTAATCTACCATCTTCCAAGGTTTCTGAATAAGCATCTTTCATTTTCCACCAAAAAACATAGAGCATAATCATAAGTGCATAAGGAATAATATTTGGAAATACTTTTCTCTTAGAAATGATAACATATACCACTTAGATGCTTTTGTTCTTTGACCACTCACTGAATCAAGCTGGAAGGATATTTGCACCTGTGAAAGACTGAATCTTTTGTCAGAAATCTTTAATTCATAAAATTTATTCGACATTTTTCCTTNATTTGGAAATACTTTTCTCTTAGAAATGATAACATATACCACTTAGATGCTTTTGTTCTTTGACCACTCACTGAATCAAGCTGGAAGGATATTTGCACCTGTGAAAGACTGAATCTTTTGTCAGAAATCTTTAATTCATAAAATTTATTTGACATTTTTCCTTCATGTCAACATTTATATGCTCTAGTTTTTGAATGCACGTTTAATACATGCCCCAAAGATTGAAGTTTTTAAAACTGTTTATATTTATTCTTGTTTGTTACATTCCTTTTCTATCAAAATTAAGAAATTGAAAGTGAAATCTCTTATTAGAGTGGTAAATTAATATATGTCTTAAATATTAGATCAATCTTTCATGTTTCCTAATTTAGAGCAATTTCTAGTTGTAAAGATAAAATATCTGCACCAAATTCCTCCCCAGAGGTATGAGTGTTTCCCAAAACTGCCAAACAATTCTTGAACACTAATTGGGTATCCTACAATTCAACGTTTATTCTGCCACTGTTTATTTGCAAATAGCCTCAAATACCATAGATTAAGTGTTCAATCCTTCAAGACTAACATCTTATCCCACTTCAGACAATAGTACAAAGTCCAGGTCGTCTCCTGTGCTTCTGACCAACTAATTACAGACCAGAGGCTCAATGGCCCCTTCCTTGGATACAGATGAGCATCCAAACAGAAGAAATGCACAGAGGAAATATGCGGCTGGGGCACACAGCTTCCACGCCCTCTCCAGGTGTGCCACTCTCACTACAACTCCAGCTGTTTGGATTCTCATCTGTATCTGTTATCCTATCATTTTATAGTAAAGCAGTGAGTGTATATAAACTATTTCCATGGGTTCTGTGAGCTGCTCTTGGTAAGTAATTTAGCCCAAGGAGGGAGTCATTGAAAATCCCAGAATTTTAATGATGGCTTCATTTTCAGCCCATTTCCCTTCTCAATAAAATTAGAGGCAGGGGATAAAATTCCAACTTTCTTATTAGATACTGTAAATACTGCATAAGAATCTGGAATGTTAGGTCCATAAATCAAGGAAAATTGGAAGTGGTGAAGGCAGAGATAGGAAGATTGAGCATCAACATCTTAGGAATTAGTGAACTAAAATGGAGGGGAAATGGTGAATATCATTCAGATGACCATTATATCTACTACTGTGGGCAAGAACCCATAGAAGAAATGGAGTAGCCCTCATAAGTTAACAAAAGAGTCCAAAAGCAGTACTTGGATGCAACCTCAAAAACAACATTGTGATCTCAGTTCATCCCCAAGGAAAACAATTCGGCATCACAGTAATCCAAGTATGTGCCCCAACCCCTGATGCAGGGAATGAAGCTGAGCAATTGGATGAAGACATACTCTACTCCTTCTGGAACTAGCACTGAAAAAAAGATATCCTTTTCATCATAGAGGATTGAAATGCCAAAGTAGGAAGTTAAGAGATACCTGGAAAAACAGGCAAGTTTGGCCTTGGGGTACACAATGAAGCAGGGCTATGGCTAACAGAATTTTTTCAAGAGAACATGCTGATCATTGTAAACACCCTTCTTCAATGAACCATGAAAAAAAAAATATAGAAGTAAACAATAGAATGGGAAAAACCAGAGATTTCTTGAAGGAAATTGGTGATACTAAGGGAATATTTCCTGCAAGAATGCACACAATTAAGAATAGAAATGAATAGGACCTAACGGAAGCAGAAGAAATTAAGGAGAGGTGGCAAGAAGAACTATACGCAAAAGGTCATAATAGTACAGATAACCACAATGATGTGACATTCACATAGCACCAGACATCATGGAGTGTGAAGTCAAGTGGAACTTCAGTTTGGTTCAGTTCAGTTGCTCAGTCGTATCTGACTCTTTGTGACCCATGAATTGCAGCACACCAGGCTTCCCTGTCCATGACCAACTCCCAGAGTTCACTCAGACTCACATCCATTGAGTCGGTGATGCCATCCAGCCATCTCATCTGCTGTTGTCCCCTTCTCCTCCTGCCCCTAATCCCTCCCAGCATCAGAGTCTTTTCCAGTGAGTCAACTCTTCGCATGAGGTGGCCAAAGTATCAGAGTTTCAACTTCAGTATCATTCCTTCCAAAGAACACAAACAAAGCTAGTAGAGGTGATGAAATCCCAGCTGAACTATTTAAAACCCTAAGGCTGTTAAAGTGCTGCACTCAATATGTCAGCAAATTCGGAAAACACAGCAGAGGCCACTGGACTAGAAAACTTTAGTTTTCATTCCCATCCCAAAGAATCTTCAAACTACCGTACAATTGTACTCATTTCACATGCTAGCAAGATTATGCTCAAAATCCTTCAAGCTAGGCCTCAATAGTACGTGAGCCAAAAGCTTCAAAATATATAAGCTGAGTTGAAAAAGGCAGAAGAACCATATATCAAATTGTCAACCATTGTTGAATCATGGATAGATCAAGGGAATTCCAGAAATATATCTACTTCTGCTTCATTCACTATGCTAAAGCCTTTGAATGTATGGATCACAACAAACTGGAAAATTCTTCATGAGACTGGAGTACCAGACAACCTTACCTGTCTCCTGAGAAACTTGTTTGCAAGACAAGAACAACAGTTAGAACAGGACATGGAACAAAGGACTGGTTCAAAATTGGGAAAGGAGTATGACAAGGCTGTATATTTAACTTACATGCAGAGTACATCATGGAAAATACCAGGCTGGAAGAATCACAAGTTGGACCAAGATTCCTGGGAAAAATAACAACCTTGGATATGCAGCTGATACCACTATAATGGCAGAAATTGAAGTAGAAGTAATTTTGATGAGGGTGATAGAGGAAAGTGGCTTGGAACTCAACATAAAAAAAACTAAGGTCACAGCATCTAATGACAACATTTCATAGTAAATAGGAGAACAATTAGAAGCAGTAACAGATTTTATTTTCTGTGCTCCAAAATCACTGCAGACTGTCACTGCAGTCATGAAATTAAAAGATGCTTGTTCTTTGAAAAGAAAGCAATGACAAACCTAGACAATGTTATTAAGTGCCAGAGATATCACTTTGCCCACAAAGATTTGTATAGTCAAAGCTATGCCAAAGAATGCTCAAACTACTGCACAATTGCACTCATCTCACAAGCTAGTAAAGTAATACTCAAAATTCTCCAAGCCAGGCTTCAGCAATATGTGAACCGTGAACTTCCTGATGTTCAGGCTGGTTTTAGAAAAGGCAGAGGAACCAGAGATCAAATTGCCAACATCTGCTGGATCATGGAAAAAGCAAGAAAGTTCCAGAAAAAACACTTATTTCTGCTTTATTGACTATGCCAAAGCCTTTGAATGTGTGGATCACAATAAACTGTGGAAAATTCTGAAAGAGATGAGAATACCAGACCACCTGACCTGCCTCTTGAGAAATCTGTATCCAGGTCAGAAAGCAACAGTCAGAACTGGACATGGAACAACAGACTGGTTCCAAAGAGGAAAAGGAGTATGTCAAGGCTGTATATTGTATATTGCTTATTTAACTTCTATGCAGAGTACATCATGAGAAATGCTAGAATGGAAGAAACCCAAGCTGGAATCAAGATTGCCAGGAGAAATACCAATAACCTCAGATATGCAGATGACACCACCCTTATGGCAGAAAGTGAAAAGGAACTAAAAAGCCTCTTGATGAAAGTAAAAGAGGAGAGTGTAAAAGTTGGCTCAAAGCTCAACATTCAGAAAACAAAGATCATGGCATCCGGTCCCATCACTTCATGGGAAACAGATGGGGAAACAGTGGAAATAGTGTCAGACTATTTTTTTGAGCTCCAAGGTGAATAGTCATTAGAAAGACTGTTGCTTAAGTTGGAGCTCCAGTAGTTTGGCTACCTAATGCAAAGAACTGACTCATTAGAAAAGGCCCTAAAGCAGGAAAGCTGGAAAGCAAAAGGAAAAGGGGGTGGGAAAGGATGAGATGGTTGGGTAGCATCACCAAATCAATGGATATGGTTTTCAGCAAACTCTGGGAGAGAGTGGAAGACAGAAGAGTTTTGGGGGCCCCTTATTCTAAATAATACTATTGTAATCACATTTTGAGGTACATTTAACATTATATAGTTATTGTGAGTAGTTATTCATAATTCTTATTAGTTTGTCTACCTTTTCAAGCTCACATTTCTTTTCTTAAAATTTATTTTTAATTGGTGGGTAATTGCTATATGATATTCTGTTGGTTTCTTCTATACAACAATGTGGATCAGCTTTAAGTACACATATAGCCCTCCTCCTTGTGTCTCACTTCCACCACACTGACCCCCACCTCTCTAGATGGTCACAGAGCACAACGCTGAACCCCATATGCTCTACATCAGTTTCCCATCAGTCATGTATTCTGTACATGGCAACGCATGTATTTTAATCCTACTTTCTCAATTCGTCCCACAGATTGTTTCTCTTGCTGAGTTCACAAGTCCATTCCATAAGTCTGCATCTCTATTCCTGCCTTGAAAAGAGGTTCATCAGTACCATTCTTCTAGATTCCATGTATATGCATTAATATAGGCTAATTGTTTTTCTGACTTACTTCACCCTGTACAACAGGCTCTAGATTTGTCCACTTAGGTTCAACTGACTCAGATTTATTCCTTTTTTGGCTGAGTAATATTGCATTGTAAATATATGTAACTTCTTTATCCACTAATGTGTTGATGGATATCTAGGTTGCAACTAGAAATAGTTCTGCAATGAACACTGGGTACATGTTTTTTGAATTATGGTTTTCTCAGAGCCTATGCCCAAAAGTGGAATTTCTGGGTCATATGTTAGTTTTAGTCCTAGTTTTCTAGAGAATCTTCGTGCTGTTCTCCATAGAGGCTTTATCAACTTCCTTTTAAAAGAAGTTTTATTGTGTTAAGAAATATCAATAACCTCAGATATGCAAATGACACCACCCTTAAGGCAGAAAGCGAAGAAAAACTAAAGAGCCTCTTGATGAAAGTGAAAGAGGAGAGTGAAAAAGTTGGATTAAAACTCAACATTCAGAAAACTAAGATCATGGCATCTGATCCCATCACTTCATGGCAGATAGATGGAGAAACAGTGGAAACAGTGAGAGACTGTATTTTCTTGGGCTCCAAAATCACTGCAGATGGTGACTGCAGCCATGACATTGAAAGACGCTTGCTCCTTGCAAGAAAAGTTATGACCAAACTAGACAGCATATTAAAAAGCAGAGGTGTTACTTTGCCAACAAAGGTCTGTCTAGTCAAAGCTATGGTTTTTCCAGTTATCATGTTAGGGTGTGAGAGTTAGACTATAAAGAAAGCTGAGCTCAGAAGAACAGATGCTTTTGAACTGTGGTGTTGGAGAAGACTCTTGAGAGTCCCTTGGACTGCAAGGAGATCCAAGCAGTCCATCCTAAAGGAGATCAGTCCTGAATATTCTTTGGAAGGACTGATGCTGAAGCTGAAACTCCAATACTTTGGCCACCTGATGCGAAGAACTGACTCATTGGAAAAGACCCTGATGCTGGAAAAGATTGAAGGCAGGAGGAGAAGGGGATTTCAGAGAATGATATGGTTGGAAGGAACCAACCACCAACTCAATGGACAAGAGTTTGAGTAAACTCCGGGAGTTGGTGATGGACAGGAGGCCTGGTGTGCTGCAGTTCATGGGACTGCAAAGAGTCGAAAACAACTGAGTAACTGAACTGAACTGATTGTGTTAAGAACATTTAACATGAGATGTATTCTCTTAACAATATTTTAAGTGTATATAGTGTTTTTCTATACAAGCTTTATATAGTAAGCCAGTCTCTCAAACTGGTTTACCTTGCAGGACTGAAATATTATACCTATTGATTAGCAAAACTCGGTTTTCCTTTCCTCAAAGTTTCTGGCAACTACTATTCTGTTCTTTACTTCAATGCGTTTGACTGGTTTTGATACCTCATATAAAGAGATTCATGCAGTATTTGTCCTCCTTTGTCTGGTTTATCTCCCTTGGCATATCTTCCAGGTTGCTTCATGTTGTCTCATATGGCAGAATTTCTCTCTTTTTAAGGAGGGATAATAATCCATTGTATGTGTGTGTGTGTGTTGTGTGTGTGTGTGTGTATATAAATGCACTACATTTTATTTACCATTCATTTCATCTGCTGGTGGACACTTGGGTTGTTAGCACATCATGGCTACTGTGAGTACTGCTGAAATGAAGTTGGAAGCGCTAATGTTTTCAAGATCCTGATTTCGNTGGCAGAATTTCTCTCTTTTTAAGGAGGGATAATAATCCATTGTATGTGTGTGTGTTGTATGTGTGTGTGTGTGTGTGTGTGTGTGTATAAATGCACTACATTTTATTTACCATTTCATCTGCTGGTGGACACTTGGGTTGTTAGCACATCATGGCTACTGTGAGTACTGCTGAAATGAAGTTGGAAGCACTAATGTTTTCAAGATCCTGATTTAGATTATGTTGGACAAGTACAAAATGTGAAATGGGTAAATCATATGAAAATTCAATGTTTTCTATTTTCAATTTTTGAGTAGCCTTCATATTTTTCATAATAGTTGAACCATTTTGCCATCCCACTAACAGGTACAAGTGTTCTTTATATCTTCACAACCTCACCAACATTTGTTAGTATTTTTCTTAATAGTCATTCTAACAGGTGTGAAGTGAAATGTCATTGTGTTTTTGATTTGCACTTTCCTGTTGATCAGTAGTGATATTAAACTCCTGTTCATGTACCTGTGGTTATTTATATGTCTTCTTTAAAGGGAACTTTACTCACGTCCCTTGCCTATCTAAAACTAAGGTTGTTAAAAATACTTGTTATTAGGTTGTAGAAGTTTCTTATATATTTTGGAAATTACAATCTTTCAGATGTATGGGTACTCATATGTCCTTAAGACTGACTGTGTAACGTGCCTCTTATTAGGCATCATATTGCTTTTGTAGCCAAATTTTGGGGCAGATACAATTTTTATCTCTAATTACAACTGAAAGTGAGCTGATCCTCATGGAAGTTGGAAAATGTTTAATGTCATAAAGTGCAGGTGCCTATAGATGTACAAAATGAAGCAGGGCAAAGGCTAACAGAGTTTTGCCAAGAGAATGCATTGGTCATAGCAAACACCCTTTTCCAACAACACAACAGACAACTCTACACAAGGACATCACCAACTGGTCAATACCAAAATCAGATTGATTATATTCTTTGCAGCTGAAGATGGAGAAGCTCTATACAGTCAGCAAAAACAAGACAGGGAGCTGACTGTGGCTCAGATCATTAACACTTTATTGCCATATTCAGACTTAAATTGAAGAAAGTAGGGAAAACCAGTAGGCCATTCAGTACGACCTAAACCAAATCCCTTGTGATTGTACAGTGAAAGTGACAAATAGATTCAAGGGATTAGATCTGATAGAGTGCCTGAAGAATCATGGAAGGGGGTATGTAACATTGTACAGAAGGTAATGATCAAGACCATTCCCAAGAAAAAGAAATGCAAAAAGGGAAAATGGTTATCTGAGGAGGCCTTACAAATAGCTGAGAAAGAGAAGTGAAAGGCAAAGGAGAAAAGGAAAGATACACCCATCTGAATGCAGAGTTCCAACGAATAGCAAGGAGAGATAAGAAAGCCCTCCTCAATGATCAATGCAAAAAAATAGAATGTGTAAGACTAGAGATATCTTCAAGAAAATTAAAGATACCAAGGGTGGTGTGTGGTGTGATCACTCACCTAGAGCCAGACAGCCTGGAATGTGAAGTAAAATGGGCCTTAGGAAGCATCACTATGAACAAAGCTAGTGGAGGTGATGGAATTCTAGCTGAGCTATTCCAAATCCTGAAATATGATGCTTTGAAAGTGCTGCACTCAATATACTGGCAAATTTGGAAAAGTCACCAGTAGCCACAGGGCTGGTAAAGGTCAGTATTCATTCCAATCCCAAAGAAAGGCAATGCTAAAGAATGTTCAAACTACCACACAATTGCACTCATCTCACATGCTAGCAAAGTAATACTGAAAATTCTCCAAACTGCGCTTCAATAGTACATGAACCAAGAACTTCCAGATGTTTAGGGTGGATTTGGAAAAGGCAGAGAGAGAAGGTGGTCCCAAGATGGTAGAGGAATAGGATGGGAAGACCACTTTCTCCTCCACAAATTCATCAAAAGATCTTTTGAATGTTGAGCAACTTTCACAAAACAACTTCTGAACACTGGTGGAGGGCACCAGGCACCCAGAAAGGCAGCCCAATCTCTTCAAAAGGAGGTAGGACAGATTATAAAAGATGAAAACAGAGATAAGGGATTTAGGGATGGAGACCCATCCTGGAGAGGGAGTCATGCAGGAGAAGTTTCCACACAATAGGAAACCCTCTCACAGGTGTGTCTGTGGGGTACTTTGAAATCTCAGAGGACAACATAATGAAAAAAAAAATGCACACAATATGTGCCAGCTGCAACTATTAGCAGAGAAGTGGCTCAGCCACTCACATCCACCAGCAGCTACTGGGGGCTGGGCAGGGAGGCGTGGGCTGCACTGTTGGTCCTTAGGGTAAGGACTGGCTTTGAATGCCCTGAGGAAAATCTGCGGGGGCTAACGTGACATGGCAAACCAAATCGTGGGATGGCCAGAGAGACAAAAAAAATTTAAAAAAAAAAAAAAAAAAAGCCCCTTTCCATTGAAAGACTTAAGGCTGCGTAGTGACCCCTGGTGTGCTCATAGAACAAAGAATTGTGCCCTGGCAAATACCAAAGGAGAGTAGCTGTATGCCATTTAGAGCCCTCTTGTCACTGGAGGCAGAGAGGCAAGTGTGCCACAGAAAGAGCTGAAAGGCAAGTGGCCGCTACTATCTCGGCCCTAAAGATCACAGTTTCCACCAAGCTGTGAGAAGGCTGCCAGTTGCTAACCACATCTTCCTGGGATCCTGGATGGTTCACATCTGCCAGGAGTGTCACAGCCTGAGATCAGCTCCCCAGAGGAGACACAGGGCACACCTGGGAGGGTGCCTTCGCAGCACACTCAGGAAACTGAGTGGCCGGGACTAGCGAGGTGCATAAGATGCGTGGCCCACCTGGGAGAGTGTGCTGGCCAAGCACCCAGTCACCTGAGTGGCTTGGACCTGGGAGGGACACAAAACACACAGCCCTTCTGGGTCTATGCCCTTGTAGCACACCCAAGAACCTGAGCGGTTTAGACCTAGGAAGTACATAAAAAGCAGGCCACTTGGGACAGTCCCCTTACAGAGCACCCTGGAGCCTGAGCAGTGCGGACCCAGAAAGTACATGCTGCCTTGGGCTGTGGCAAACCCAGTGTGGTCCATGCACTGCACTCTTCCCAACATGCCAGTGGTATTTGTTTGCAGGTTTCCTCCCTCTCCCCAGCACAACTGAGCAAGTGAGCCTAAGCAAGTGGCCNCTCATAGAACAAAGAATTGTGCCCTGGCAAATACCAAAGGAGAGTAGCTGTATGCCATTTAGAGCCCTCTTGTCACTGGAGGCAGAGAGGCAAGTGTGCCACAGAAAGAGCTGAAAGGCAAGTGGCCGCTACTATCTCGGCCCTAAAGATCACAGTTTCCACCAAGCTGTGAGAAGGCTGCCAGTTGCTAATCACATCTTCCTGGGATCCTGGATGGTTCACATCTGCCAGGAGTGTCACAGCCTGAGATCAGCTCCCCAGAGGAGACACAGGGCACACCTGGGAGGGTGCCTTCGCAGCACACTCAGGAAACTGAGTGGCCGGGACTAGCGAGGTGCATAAGATGCGTGGCCCACCTGGGAGAGTGTGCTGGCCAAGCACCCAGTCACCTGAGTGGCTTGGACCTGGGAGGGACACAAAACACACAGCCCTTCTGGGTCTATGCCCTTGTAGCACACCCAAGAACCTGAGCGGTTTAGACCTAGGAAGTACATAAAAAGCAGGCCACTTGGGACAGTCCCCTTACAGAGCAACCTGGAGCCTGAGCAGTGCGGACCCAGAAAGTACATGCTGCCTTGGGCTGTGGCAAACCCAGTGTGGTCCACGCACTGCAAACTCTTCCCAACATGCCAGTGGTATTTGTTTGCAGATTTCCTCCCTCTCCCCAGCACAACTGAGCAAGTGAGCCTAAGCAAGTGGTCACCTTTGCCACCTCATGTCAGGGCAGAAATTAGACACTAAAGAGACTTGCAAACAGAGGAAGCCAAAATAAACAAAGAAGGGAGAACCACCTCGGAAGTGACAGGTGCAACAGATTAAAACTCTGAAGTTAATGCTGAGACTGCATTTGAGGAGCAGCTATAGACCTTGAGAAAAAAAATGCAAGCTGGAACGAAGGACTATCTGATACTGAAATGACCCCACACTGCTCTCATCAACTCCAGAGAAATTCCTAGATATATTTTAACTATTACTACTTTTTAATTTTTTAAGATTTTTTTAAATTTAATACTTTATTCTATTTTACAATACGGTATTGGTTTTGCCATCCATTGACATGAATCAGCCACAGGTGTCTCCCCATGCCAAAGCCCCCTTCCTCCTCCCTCCCCACACCATCTCTCCCCAATCATCCCATACACCAGCCCCAAGCATCCTGTATCCTGCATTGAACATAGACTGGTGTTTCATTTTTTGTATGATAGTATACATGTTTCAGTGCCATTCTCCCAAATCGTCCCACCCTCTCCCTCTCCCCCAGAAGCCAAAAGTCCGTTCTATACCTCTGTGTTTCTTATATTGTCTCACTTACAGGATCATCATTACTGTCATTCTATGTGTCAATATACTGTATGGATTTTTAAATTTTAGTTGTTTATTACTCCATTAACTTTCATTTCTATAGCCTACTATCACCTTTCTAAAATTTTTAAAACCTTATGTTTTAAAAACAAATTCCATATATATTTTTAATTTTAGTGATCAATTTTGTTTTGTATTTTTTATATAATATTTTTGAGATTCTAAAGTCTATTTTAGGTTTTTAATTTTGCTTTTTGATATTTGCTATCAACTGTGTACCTTTAAGAATCTAATCTTCAGTATACATTGTCACTTAGGGATTTGGTTATTGGCTTGATTGTTTTCTCCCCTTTTTACTCTTCCCTTTCTCCTCTGAGTCACTACTATCTCTTTCCTCCGTCTTCTCTTCTCTATATAACTCTGTGAATCTCTCTGGGTGTTCCTGGATGTGGAGAGTTGTTTCACCATTAACCTAGGGGTTTTACCTTCTGTCCTGTACTGATGGAGAAGTCTTGAGGCTACTGTAAGAGAAGGACCAAAACCCAGAGGCAAGAGACTCAAATCCAGAACTTTAGAACATCAGAGAAATTCGGACACCAGGGAAAACATAAGTCAAGAGCTCCCCCAAAAGTCCCCATCAGTTCAGTTCAGTTCAGTTCAGTCGCTCAGTTGTGTCCAACTCCATGAATTGGAGCACTCCAGGCTTCCCTGTCCATCACCAACTGCTGGAGTTCACCCAAATTCACGTCCATCGAGTCAGTGATGCCATCCAGCCATCTCATCCTCTGTTGTCCCCTTCTCCTCTTGCCCCCAATCCCTCCCAGCATCAGAGTCTTTCCCAATGAGTCAACTCTTTGCATGAGATGGCCAGAGTACTAGAGTTTCAGCTTTAGCATCAGTCCTTCCAAACAACACCCAGGACTGATCTTCTTTAGAATGGACTGGTTGGATCTCTTTGCAGTCCAAGGGACTCTCAAGAGTCTTCTCCAACACCACAGTCCAAAGCATCAGCTCTTCACCACTCAGCTTTCTTCATCGTCCAACTGTCACATCCATACATGACTACTGGAAAAACCATAGCCTTAACTAGACGGGCCTTTGTTGGCAAAGTAATGTCTCTGCTTTTGAATATCCTCCATACCTACACTGAAACCAAGCTTCACCCAAGAGCCAAAAAGTTCCAATGCAAGACATACCATGCTAATTCTCCAGCAACAGGAACAAAACCCTAAACATTAAAAAACAGGCTGCCCAAAGCCAAACCAAACCAATAGACACCCCCAAAACTCACTACTAGACACTTCTTTGCACCCCAGAGAGAAGAGATCCAGCTCCACTCACCAGAACACAGATGCAAGCTCCCCCAACCAGGAAAGCTTGACAGGCCACTAATCCAACCCTACCCACAAGGATCAGATTCCACAATTAAGAGGAACTGCCAGGGTCCAGCTCTGGTGGATCCAGGGTAATTTGAAGGTGGGGACAGAGTAGGCGTCCTAGAAAAAAGCTATTTAATTACAGATAGAGAGAGAGATTAGAAACAGATAGAGTAGTAGGAAAATTAGTGGAGAAAAAGAGGCTGAATAACTTGGTTTACATGGAATAGCATCCATGCTCCAGATGGGAACTCAGCCAGAAAAATGGGGAGCAAGAAGGAACGACATGGGAAAGTCAGTCTTTCCAGGAACTGATCCCATTTCTTTATTTTTCAGGTTTTCTTATATACTTTTTGTTACATATAGGGATGAATACAGAGTCACGTGGGGGNGTTATGAAGAATGTTGTCTGTTTGTATTTCAGATTCCTTGAGACCCAGGAAGGATGTCTCACCACCAGCATCCACATCCACATCCGCATCCACATCCATATCTACACCAGCATCCACATCAGCATCATCACCAGTGCAAGGAGCCCCGCCATCCACCTCCAATAGTATGTCCACCAAAGTGCCATGAGCCTTGTCCACCTCACCCATGCCCACCTCCAGTAAGCCAGCAGAAATGCCCTCCNTACACCAGCATCCACATCAGCATCATCACCAGTGCAAGGAGCCCCGCCATCCACCTCCAATAGTATGTCCACCAAAGTGCCATGAGCCTTGTCCACCTCACCCATGCCCACCTCCAGTAAGCCAGCAGAAATGCCCTCCTGGGCCACCATGCCCACCATGGGAACAGAAGTGTCCATCCAAGTGGAAGTAACAGCACCATGATTCAGGCTCTTCCATTGTCCTCCCTTCGGCCATGGTGACAGAGTGCTCTTCCTTAATCTCCCTCCTCAACCTACAGCTGGCAGAGAAAAGCCTTGCTTCCTGATGCTGACATCACGTTGTTGGAAGAGGAGCAGCAGGATCATCGCTTGATCTCTCTGTGCCATGCACCCATCTGTAATCCACGTTGTGACCTCTACCCCATGAGCAATTAGTGTGTCTATTCCTTTGCTTCTCCAATAAAGCATATTCATAGCCCATTATGTATTTCTTTCTTTCATTTAAATTTTCTTTTGCATATAGTGTTTTTCATCTCTTCTGCAACTACAAGGATTCTTCTGAGTGTTCCTTTTCATTCCCATTGGATTATCAGAATTAGATTTTTCCATCATTGAGTTCAGCTTTGTCTGAAATATGTCCTTTGGACTGGATCCATCAAAGAATTCCTTCACTGGTTTCAGACTTGTTTCTATCTTTGTCTACATTGAAAACCCTGAAAAGAATTTAATTCTCTCAGTCTCAGGGTCCTTATTTGTAAAACCAGTAGGCAAGAATCTATTCAACTCAGATTACTCATATAAATTAATTTATTCACAAATGTTTCCCAATTATTAATACATGCCAGGCAGTCTCTTATGTGCTAGGGACACAAGGATGGTGACAAAAAGTTCTTTTTCCATCTAAACTTAAGGAATTTTGCACACACACACAAACACACGTGCACATACAAGGCAAATAATAGTGATGTAGGGCGTATATTAGAGACAACTGTGTAGAAAATCTCTTCCCAATTGACTTTTAGGGCAATGACTTGAGTGAAGGGAAGAGTGAGCCTTGAGTATCTGGGGTACACAGTATCAGTGAGAGCAGATGGTGAGTGCTGAGGCAGGGCAGAGTAACTGCAGGGAGAACAGTCATCCAAGAGACAATGTCTCCAAATGGGGTTGAAGACATTGGATCTGAAAGATGTATCAGAGATTTTGATAATTTATTCACAGTTTTCCAGCCATACTATGCTGTTCAGAGTCTCGACTTTCTATGTAATTCTCTGCTATCACATCTATTTTCTTTTAGCTGAAAGTACATATGATCTTTTAAGACATTTTTTGAAAATGGTTAAAAGGGCTGAGGCATAAATTAATTCTTTTACAAAACAAAGATTTATTTTATGAGAGTGACTATATGAAAAGTAGGTCTATTATTAACAATGTTGCCATGTTATAGGGTAGTTGACTCCATTAATTTCCGTCACCATAAAGGCAACAAAATATGTAGAGAATTTTACTGTTGTTGTGCTTCCAACACTAAGAAGAGGTAATTTTATTTTTAGGAGGGTTGACTTTGTACTCTTGGACTGGGTTCAGGCCTAATATTATTGACACGATTCCCTCCCCAATTTTGTCTTGAAGAAAAACAAGGAAAAGGAAAACAAAAAATAAAATTTTGTTTGATTTTAGGAGAACATGATCAACACATTCGAAAGTTTATAAACTTTTGCTGTATGAAGTAGATAATTATAGATTGATTGCTTTATTGACAAGAAACATGAAGATAAGAAAAAGAACATTACCAACCCTTTGAAAGACCCAAGTTTCCTAAATAAATTACATCTCATATCTTCTCCACTAGAAGTAACCACAGTCATGTTTCTGAGATCACAGATGCTATAGCCAGCTTTCCTGAGTTCACTCCATAGTTCTGCTACTTAATAGCTGTATGATCTTGGGTAATTTGCTTAAGGTCTCTGTGTCTCATTTTAAGGTCTCATTTTCTTCACTTTACAGTGAGAATAATAATAGTACTCATTTTATAGGTTAAATCAAGCCAGAAAATTACTTCTAGGAAAGGACCTGAGTGTGGTCTCTTGAAGATAGAATGGTTGGAGGAATGAAATACATTAGATGTCTAATAAATTTTTGAGGAAATTGATGACTTAATAACTTGGAATTGAAATTATACAGTATTCTTTGATAAGACTCAAAATTTAGACAACGCTGATTGTGAGAGCTTGAACCTTGGCATCAAAAGACAGAAACAAAACAACCTCAAATTTCTTCAAAGATGGGATCAAGATAATCAGGAAAGCAATTTCAGATGTGAAAAAAATATATCAGGTGGTACACATGGGGAGGAGGCAGCACCTTACCTGGTAAGTACCCTTTATACTTACCTTTCTTTGGTACTACCCATCTTTTAAGAACTACTATAATCTTATGCAGACTATGTCATTAATTTCCAAAAGCCCTTTATCAGCAATAGCATCTAAAAAATATGGCTAAATTAGAAAAGAAAAAAAAAACAGAACATGAAAGTACAGCACAGTGTAAAAAACTTGTTTGAAACTCAAATTATTGCTGAGCTACTACCCTTCTGGAGCTAATATGGTGGTATGGAGGATAACAGTGGTGGTGATGGCGGTGATGATGGAGAAAATGATGGCCTGGACAGGGAGGCCTGGCGTGCTGCAGTCCATGGGGTCCTAAAGAGTCAGACACAAATGACTGACTGAACTGAACTGAACTGTCTTCCAAGTGCTATTTATGAGTCTGGCATATGCCAACTAAATTATACACATTCATTGAATATTGATTCCTCATAGTTTGAAATGAAATACAATTTTCCCTACATTTTACTAAAAGGATTGAAAACTAGGAGAAGTAAATATTTTTATTCCTCAACCATTAAGTGATAATTAAGGAAATAACATGGAATTGAAATTATATAGATGTATTCTTTGATAAGAGTCAAAATTTAGATAACGCTGATTGTGAGAGCTTGAACCTCGGCATCAAAGGATAGAAACAAAACAAGATGATAATATGGCATTACTAAAAGCAGTTTGAAAAGAAAGGAAACGTTTTTGTCATCACACAAAGGAATTATAGTTTATTCATGAAGAGGAGGATAAGGCACAGTTGACCAGCTGGTAGAAACCCACGCCCAGGTGACAGACAGACCCAAGAGAGGAAGAGAATCCTCTGATGGCGCCAGGTGAAAAGCGGCTACNTTTCCAAAAGCCCTTTATCAGCAATAGCATCTAAAAAATATGGCTAAATTAGAAAAGAAAAAAAAAACAGAACATGAAAGTACAGCACAGTGTAAAAAACTTGTTTGAAACTCAAATTATTGCTGAGCTACTACCCTTCTGGAGCTAATATGGTGGTATGGAGGATAACAGTGGTGGTGATGGCGGTGATGATGGAGAAAATGATGGCCTGGACAGGGAGGCCTGGCGTGCTGCAGTCCATGGGGTCCTAAAGAGTCAGACACAAATGACTGACTGAACTGAACTGAACTGTCTTCCAAGTGCTATTTATGAGTCTGGCATATGCCAACTAAATTATACACATTCATTGAATATTGATTCCTCATAGTTTGAAATGAAATACAATTTTCCCTACATTTTACTAAAAGGATTGAAAACTAGGAGAAGTAAATATTTTTATTCCTCAACCATTAAGTGATAATTAAGGAAATAACATGGAATTGAAATTATATAGATGTATTCTTTGATAAGAGTCAAAATTTAGATAACGCTGATTGTGAGAGCTTGAACCTCGGCATCAAAGGATAGAAACAAAACAAGATGATAATATGGCATTACTAAAAGCAGTTTGAAAAGAAAGGAAACGTTTTTGTCATCACACAAAGGAATTATAGTTTATTCATGAAGAGGAGGATAAGGCACAGTTGACCAGCTGGTAGAAACCCACGCCCAGGTGACAGACAGACCCAAGAGAGGAAGAGAATCCTCTGATGGCGCCAGGTGAAAAGCGGCTACTCTTCCATCCGAAGCTCTGGGATGCTTTCTCAGCTGTCCTCCCAGAGGAGAGCAGAACAGCAGTCTCAGGAAGGAAACCTCTGGCTGTCAGGAATCACCACAGGCATACTGCAGGCTGAAGGATGGAGAAGCTTCTTCTGTATCCATGATAGGCTTTAAAGAGAAGGTGAAGGTGGAGCTGTGGAGCTGGGTGAGTCAGTTGTCCTCATCCTTTCCTGATCCAGATAAAAGCCGATGCTTCTACTTGCTTTTGGGTGGGCACTTCTGCTGGCATTGTTGGGGAGGTGGCACAGGAGGGCATTTTTGCTGGCACTTTGGAGGTGGGCATGGCTCAGGGCACTTTGGAGGTGGGCATGGCTCAGGGCACTTTGGAGGTGGACAAGGCTCAGGGCACTTTGGAGGTGGGCAAGGCTCAGGGCACTTGGGGGGGCACACTACTGGAGGTGGCTGGCAGGGCTGCTTGCACTGCTGCTGCTGATAAGACATCTTTCTGGAGTCTTAGAATTGAATCTGAAAGAAATTACATGACAGTGTTCACCAGAAGGAACTGCTACAGGGAGAAAAGTCTAAGCTTTATAATAATATCAGATAGAATCTCTCCAGTCTCTAAGAATGTGGTTTGATCTCTTTAATCCCTTTCAATGAACTTCTGGCCTCTCCCTCCCTCTTCAACAAATTGTATTATTGGCTCAGAGAAAATCTTTTCTTTTAACATACAACATTTCAAAAAAATTTTTATTCAAAAAACCAGTCAAAGTTGTTCTGGTCTTCTTTTTTTTCTGAAAACAGCATCTTCAAGAAAGGCCATCAAGTGTTCCAAAATCCTGGGTAAGCTCACAAGCAATTATCATCATCATTATCTATCATGCACTCCCAGAAATATAACCTGTGTACAGAGCAAACGGCCACCAGGAAGGATACAAGGGCCCTACACCTCCAAAGATAAATGTCTCTTAAATAACAGCAGAAGGACACAAGAAAGATACAGAAAGAAGAAAAATACTTTGTTCTTTACCTCTTCTTGTCACAGATTTTGTTTTAATCTCTTCATTAAAGGAATTCAAACTCCGTACCAGAAACTTAAATACTGTATATCACTGTGTTCAAATTCCAAGCTCCCATCCACTAAGGAGCATTAAAGTCATGACAATAACTGGACACACCAAATTTGCTATAGCCAGAATTAATTCAGAAGTAGAGAGCCCAAGCATAAAGCTGAACAGAAGACTCAGACTCACCAGGTTTTCAAAAGTCTATCCGGACCTGAGTAGCAGGAGGATGGCAGTGATGCAGCAGAGGGCCTTATTATAGGGAATTGCTGCCCCTCCCAGGAGGAAGCAGAGCTTCCAAAACTGGCCCGGTTCAGTCATTTCCCAACCAAAATGCAAATCATACATAAGTGGCTTGACAGGGACTCCAGAAGGAGGAAATATCCTGCTCCAGGATCTTCTCACTGGATTATCTTCCCAAGACTTCTTAAGCTCTCAGTTTCAGGGGTTTATGGCAGTGGGAGGATTTGGGAGGGTTCTTTAACTTGGAGTCAAAGCCTCCCTTTCTTGATTGGAGACGATTCCTCTTTGATACCGTTCACCTTCTATGAATTATAAAAGTGCCTGTCTTGTCCCACTTGAACTGGTTGCCATTTTGTTGTACATCCTGGGTTGAAAAGAGCCTGGCTATCCAGTGACACCTTTCTCTTTACCTCAAGTCCTTCCTATAATGCTTTTACCTTTGATCCTTGACCTCCTAATCTGTCTCCTTTCTTCTTCTAAAATGGACTGAGGGCAGGTTGCAGATCATCTCTCCAGCCTTACCATCATAATATTTAGATATGTTCAGTAAAGTGGTAACCTCTAGAGCCTCCTTTCACTGCTTTTCTCCCTCAGATAAAAGACATCAAGCTGATTCTTGAAGCCTTTAGAAATCTGTTTCACCATGGGTCACAGGGAATTCACTAAGAGTTTAGCATCATCTACTGTAATTCAGGTGTTGCCGCGGACCAGACTCTAGACCAACAACAGAAAACAAGCTTTTTGCACATAACTCCCCAACGTGACATACCACCTACTCCTACATAATTTCTCCCAACTGTCCTCTTTGTACTTCTTCACTCTATGAAATAAGCTCAGAGCATTGGTCAAATTTTCTGACGTCCTTCCCCTTTGGAATATTAAAAGGCCCAATCTGGTAAGTAATGCCATAAAACAACTATTTTTAAATGAAAGTTGAAATCACTATGAGCCATTCAGTCATTGAAATTAATTGCCATTCATATACAACTTCTCAATCATTAATAAGAATTTCACTGTAATTTAAACCAATTTTTTAGATTTACCTTACTGGGTACATGGAATATATGTTAAATAAACCTCTTTCCTGATCACTTCCTTCATATAATTTGTCAGTATGCTGGAAGGAAGCATAGTTAACTTATGACTCATTTTGACTAGCACAGGGTGCCCAGATAATTGGTCAAATATTATTCTATGTATTTTTCTAAGGATGTTTTTGAATGAGATGGGCTTCCCTGGTGGCTCAGTGGTCAAGTGTCTGCCTAACAAGCAGGAGATGCCAGTTTGATCACTGGATCAGGAAAATCCTCTGGATAAGGAAATGGCAACCCACTCAGTATTCTTGCCTGGAGAATCCCACAGAGAGAGGGCTACATTCCGTGGGCTCACAAAGAGTTGCACACAACTTAGCAATGGACTTTCACCTTTCAATATATAAATCAGTGGTCTGGGTAAAGGAGGTGCCCTCTATAAGGTGGGTAGTCCTTTATCCATTGAAGGTCTCATTTTTGAGTTCTTTTTTCTTGTTATCGTCTTCGTTTTGTCTATTCTGTCTGCTTCTTTGTTCCTGTGAGTTTGGTTTTGTTGCTGTCATTTGTGTTCAGTTTAGTGTGTCTGTTTTCTTTGTGTGTGTGTGGTGTGTCTGTGTTTTGTTTTGTTGCTGTTTATTTATATTTTTACAATTTTTCTTGGTTTTTTATTTTTCCTTTTATTTATTTTTCTTCTTTTCTCTGGCCACAGTTGCAGCTTTTGGACTCTCGGCTCCCCAGCAGGAATCGGACCTCTGTACCTCTGCGATGGAAACACTCATTCCAGGACACTGTACTGCCAGAGAATCTGGGGTCCATAGAATACCGATTCACATGTGCTATCCTGGAAGTGTGTATTTCAACACCAAGCGCTCACTCCACCCAACTGCCTATAGACTCCAGTGCCTATAGACTCCATGCCAAACAAGCAGCAAGACAGAAAAACAGCCCCTCCCATCAGTAGATAGGCTGCCTAGTAATTCTATTCTCACAGACATCCCCAAACACACTGCTTATCACAGAGAAAAGACTCAGTTCCAGTCGTCAGAGTGCAGGCACTAGGCCCTCCCACAGGGA
Source organism: Raphicerus campestris (assembly GCA_006410735.1). Lineage (NCBI taxonomy): Eukaryota > Metazoa > Chordata > Mammalia > Artiodactyla > Bovidae > Raphicerus > Raphicerus campestris. The sequence goes on from SJYW01026658.1 coordinate 41,765, forward strand.
AGCTTACTCAAGATCCTGGACCAATCTCACCTACCAGGGGACAGACAACAGAAGTGAATGGAATTGCAATCCTGCCACCTGTGAAAAGGAGACCATAAAAACAGTAAGATATCCAAAATATAATGACAGAGAATTATGTTGCAGATGGAGAAGCAAAATATAAACCCAGAAGACCAAAGAAATGAAGTAGAAACAGGTAACCTATCTGATAAAGAATTCACAGTATTCAGAATTCNCTCGGCATCAAAGGATAGAAACAAAACAAGATGATAATATGGCATTACTAAAAGCAGTTTGAAAAGAAAGGAAACGTTTTTGTCATCACACAAAGGAATTATAGTTTATTCATGAAGAGGAGGATAAGGCACAGTTGACCAGCTGGTAGAAACCCACGCCCAGGTGACAGACAGACCCAAGAGAGGAAGAGAATCCTCTGATGGCGCCAGGTGAAAAGCGGCTACTCTTCCATCCGAAGCTCTGGGATGCTTTCTCAGCTGTCCTCCCAGAGGAGAGCAGAACAGCAGTCTCAGGAAGGAAACCTCTGGCTGTCAGGAATCACCACAGGCATACTGCAGGCTGAAGGATGGAGAAGCTTCTTCTGTATCCATGATAGGCTTTAAAGAGAAGGTGAAGGTGGAGCTGTGGAGCTGGGTGAGTCAGTTGTCCTCATCCTTTCCTGATCCAGATAAAAGCCGATGCTTCTACTTGCTTTTGGGTGGGCACTTCTGCTGGCATTGTTGGGGAGGTGGCACAGGAGGGCATTTTTGCTGGCACTTTGGAGGTGGGCATGGCTCAGGGCACTTTGGAGGTGGGCATGGCTCAGGGCACTTTGGAGGTGGACAAGGCTCAGGGCACTTTGGAGGTGGGCAAGGCTCAGGGCACTTGGGGGGGCACACTACTGGAGGTGGCTGGCAGGGCTGCTTGCACTGCTGCTGCTGATAAGACATCTTTCTGGAGTCTTAGAATTGAATCTGAAAGAAATTACATGACAGTGTTCACCAGAAGGAACTGCTACAGGGAGAAAAGTCTAAGCTTTATAATAATATCAGATAGAATCTCTCCAGTCTCTAAGAATGTGGTTTGATCTCTTTAATCCCTTTCAATGAACTTCTGGCCTCTCCCTCCCTCTTCAACAAATTGTATTATTGGCTCAGAGAAAATCTTTTCTTTTAACATACAACATTTCAAAAAAATTTTTATTCAAAAAACCAGTCAAAGTTGTTCTGGTCTTCTTTTTTTTCTGAAAACAGCATCTTCAAGAAAGGCCATCAAGTGTTCCAAAATCCTGGGTAAGCTCACAAGCAATTATCATCATCATTATCTATCATGCACTCCCAGAAATATGACCTGTGTACAGAGCAAACGGCCACCAGGAAGGATACAAGGGCCCTACACCTCCAAAGATAAATGTCTCTTAAATAACAGCAGAAGGACACAAGAAAGATACAGAAAGAAGAAAAATACTTTGTTCTTTACCTCTTCTTGTCACAGATTTTGTTTTAATCTCTTCATTAAAGGAATTCAAACTCCGTACCAGAAACTTAAATACTGTATATCACTGTGTTCAAATTCCAAGCTCCCATCCACTAAGGAGCATTAAAGTCATGACAATAACTGGACACACCAAATTTGCTATAGCCAGAATTAATTCAGAAGTAGAGAGCCCAAGCATAAAGCTGAACAGAAGACTCAGACTCACCAGGTTTTCAAAAGTCTATCCGGACCTGAGTAGCAGGAGGATGGCAGTGATGCAGCAGAGGGCCTTATTATAGGGAATTGCTGCCCCTCCCAGGAGGAAGCAGAGCTTCCAAAACTGGCCCGGTTCAGTCATTTCCCAACCAAAATGCAAATCATACATAAGTGGCTTGACAGGGACTCCAGAAGGAGGAAATATCCTGCTCCAGGATCTTCTCACTGGATTATCTTCCCAAGACTTCTTAAGCTCTCAGTTTCAGGGGTTTATGGCAGTGGGAGGATTTGGGAGGGTTCTTTAACTTGGAGTCAAAGCCTCCCTTTCTTGATTGGAGACGATTCCTCTTTGATACCGTTCACCTTCTATGAATTATAAAAGTGCCTGTCTTGTCCCACTTGAACTGGTTGCCATTTTGTTGTACATCCTGGGTTGAAAAGAGCCTGGCTATCCAGTGACACCTTTCTCTTTACCTCAAGTCCTTCCTATAATGCTTTTACCTTTGATCCTTGACCTCCTAATCTGTCTCCTTTCTTCTTCTAAAATGGACTGAGGGCAGGTTGCAGATCATCTCTCCAGCCTTACCATCATAATATTTAGATATGTTCAGTAAAGTGGTAACCTCTAGAGCCTCCTTTCACTGCTTTTCTCCCTCAGATAAAAGACATCAAGCTGATTCTTGAAGCCTTTAGAAATCTGTTTCACCATGGGTCACAGGGAATTCACTAAGAGTTTAGCATCATCTACTGTAATTCAGGTGTTGCCGCGGACCAGACTCTAGACCAACAACAGAAAACAAGCTTTTTGCACATAACTCCCCAACGTGACATACCACCTACTCCTACATAATTTCTCCCAACTGTCCTCTTTGTACTTCTTCACTCTATGAAATAAGCTCAGAGCATTGGTCAAATTTTCTGACGTCCTTCCCCTTTGGAATATTAAAAGGCCCAATCTGGTAAGTAATGCCATAAAACAACTATTTTTAAATGAAAGTTGAAATCACTATGAGCCATTCAGTCATTGAAATTAATTGCCATTCATATACAACTTCTCAATCATTAATAAGAATTTCACTGTAATTTAAACCAATTTTTTAGATTTACCTTACTGGGTACATGGAATATATGTTAAATAAACCTCTTTCCTGATCACTTCCTTCATATAATTTGTCAGTATGCTGGAAGGAAGCATAGTTAACTTATGACTCATTTTGACTAGCACAGGGTGCCCAGATAATTGGTCAAATATTATTCTATGTATTTTTCTAAGGATGTTTTTGAATGAGATGGGCTTCCCTGGTGGCTCAGTGGTCAAGTGTCTGCCTAACAAGCAGGAGATGCCAGTTTGATCACTGGATCAGGAAAATCCTCTGGATAAGGAAATGGCAACCCACTCAGTATTCTTGCCTGGAGAATCCCACAGAGAGAGGGCTACATTCCGTGGGCTCACAAAGAGTTGCACACAACTTAGCAATGGACTTTCACCTTTCAATATATAAATCAGTGGTCTGGGTAAAGGAGGTGCCCTCTATAAGGTGGGTAGTCCTTTATCCATTGAAGGCCTCATTTTTGAGTTCTTTTTTCTTGTTATCGTCTTCGTTTTGTCTATTCTGTCTGCTTCTTTGTTCCTGTGAGTTTGGTTTTGTTGCTGTCATTTGTGTTCAGTTTAGTGTGTCTGTTTTCTTTGTGTGTGTGTGGTGTGTCTGTGTTTTGTTTTGTTGCTGTTTATTTATATTTTTACAATTTTTCTTGGTTTTTTATTTTTCCTTTTATTTATTTTTCTTCTTTTCTCTGGCCACAGTTGCAGCTTTTGGACTCTCGGCTCCCCAGCAGGAATCGGACCTCTGTACCTCTGCGATGGAAACACTCATTCCAGGACACTGTACTGCCAGAGAATCTGGGGTCCATAGAATACCGATTCGCATGTGCTATCCTGGAAGTGTGTATTTCAACACCAAGCGCTCACTCCACCCAACTGCCTATAGACTCCAGTGCCTATAGACTCCATGCCAAACAAGCAGCAAGACAGAAAAACAGCCCCTCCCATCAGTAGATAGGCTGCCTAGTAATTCTATTCTCACAGACATCCCCAAACACACTGCTTATCACAGAGAAAAGACTCAGTTCCAATCGTCAGAGCGCAGGCACTAGGCCCTCCCACAGGGAAGCTTACTCAAGATCCTGGACCAATCTCACCTACCAGGGGACAGACAACAGAAGTGAATGGAATTGCAATCCTGCCACCTGTGAAAAGGAGACCATAAAAACAGTAAGATATCCAAAATATAATGACAGAGAATTATGTTGCAGATGGAGAAGCAAAATATAAACCCAGAAGACCAAAGAAATGAAGTAGAAACAGGTAACCTATCTGATAAAGAATTCACAGTATTCAGAATTCTGTTTCCATTGTTTCCCCATCTATTTGCCATGAAGTGATGGGACCAGATGCCATGATTTTAGTTTTTTGAATGTTGAGTTTTAAGCCAGCTTTTTCAATCTCCCCTTTCTCCTTCTTAAGAGGCTCTTTAGTTTCTCTTCACTTTCTTCTAGAAGGGTGGTATCATCTGTATACCTGAGGTTATTGACGTTTCTGCCGGCAATTTTGATTCCAGCTTGTGCTTCTACCAGCCCAGCATTTCGCATGATTTACTCTGCATATAAGTTAAATAAGCAGGGGAACAATATACAGCCTTGACTTCCTCTTTTCCCAGTTTTGAACTGGTCTGTGTTCCCACCTAGACAGCATATTAAAAAGCAGAGACATTACTTTGCCAACAAAGGTCCGTCCAGACAAAGCTATGGTTTTTCCAACAGTCATGTATGGATGTGAATGTTGGACTATGAAAAAGCTGAGCACCAAAGAACTGATGCTTTTGAACTATGGTGTTGAAGAAGACTATTGAGAGTCCTTCAAAGTGCAAGGAGATCAAACCAGTGCATCTTAAAGGAAACCAGTCCTGAGGATTCATTGGGAGGACTGATGCTAAAGCTGACACTTCAATACTTTGACCACCTGAGGTGAAGAAGTGACTCATTTGAAAAGACCCTAAGGCTGGGAAAGATTGAAGGCCGGAGAAGGAACGACAGAGGATGAGCTGGCTGGATGGCATAACCAATTCGATGGACATGAGTTTGAGCAACCTCCGACTGGCAAGCCAGGTGTGCTACAGTCCAAGGGATGGCGTAGAATCAGACACGACTGAGCGACTGAAGTGTACTGAACTCAGCTGCTCCATGTCTGGTTCTAACTGTTGCTTCTTGATCTGCATACAGATTTCTCAGGAGGCAGGTATGGTAGTCTGGTATTATCTCTTTAAGAATTTTCCATACTTTGTTGAGACCCACACAGTCAAAGGTTTCAGGGTAGTCAATGACACAGAAATAAATATTTTTTGGGAATTCTCTTTGTTTAATCTATGGAAGTCAGAATTACTTCCATTACCCTTATCTTAATTTGGCCTCAGGCCAAACTACAGGGAGGGAACACAGCCCCATGCATCAGCAGAAAGTTGGACTGAAGATTTACTGAGCATGGCCTTGCCCACCAAAGCAAGAACCAGTTTTCTCCACAGCCAGTCTCTCCCATTAGGAAGCTTCCACAAGCCTCATATCCTCATCCATCAAGGGTAGACAGAATGAAAACCACACTCACAGAAAACTAAGCAAACTGGTCACATGGATCACAACCTCGTCTAACTCGATGAAACCATGAGCCATGCCATGTAGCACCACCCAAGACAGAGATGGTGGAGAGTTCTAACAGAATGTGTTTGCTGGAGAAAGGAATGGTAAACCACCAGCATTCTTGCCTTGAGAACCCCCTGAACATTACGAAAAGGAATCATAAATATCAGAGATAGAAACGAAGAAAACAATAGCAAAGATTAATGTAACTAAAAGGTGGTTTTTTGTGAAGATAAACACAACTGATAAACGTTTTGCCAGGCTCATCAAGAAAAAAAGGTAGAAGATTCAAATCAATAAAATTAGAAAAGAAAAAGAAGTTACAATTGACATGATAGAAATACAAAAGATCATAAGAGACTACTACAAGCAATGATATGTAAATAAAATGGACAAACTGGAAGAAATGGATAAACGCCTAGAAAAGTACAACTTTTCAAGACTGAACCAGAAAGGAACAGAAAATATGAANACAGGGAGAAAAGTCTGAGCTTATGTAATACCATCAGATAGAATCTCTCTAATGTGCTTAATTTCTTCTACTCTTTTTTTTTTTTAACAAATCTATGACTTCTCCCTCCCTCATCAAGAGAGTTTTTAGTTAGTCAGAAGAAAACCTTCTCTCATACAATTATTCCAAAATTTGTTTTTTGTTTGAAAGAACCAAGCAATATTTTGAGTTGTCACTTTGATTTTATAAAAATANTACAGGGAGAAAAGTCTGAGCTTATGTAATACCATCAGATAGAATCTCTCTAATGTGCTTAATTTCTTCTACTCTTTTTTAACAAATCTATGACTTCTCCCTCCCTCATCAAGAGAGTTTTTAATTAGTCAGAAGAAAACCTTCTCTCATACCATTATTCCAAAATTTGTTTTTTGTTTGAAAGAACCAAGCAATATTTTGAGTTGTTACTTTGATTTTATAAAAATAGCATCTTTAAGAAAATCCATCATAAGTTCTGAAATTCTGTGTAAGCTCACAAGCAATTTTCATCATCATTATCTCTCATGAAGTCCGAACAGGATGACTTGTGTACAGAGCAAAGTTCACAGGGAAGGATACAAGGGCTCTACACCTGCTAAGATAAATGCCTCTGTACCAGAACGAAGGGATACCAAAAACTACAGAAAACGGAAAAGTACTTTTTTCCTTACCTCTTCATGTCAAAAACTTCATATTTATTTTATTTTTAAATAAGAGAATTCAAACTCTGTACCAGAAACGTGATAAATACATCATTGGGCTTAAATTTCAAGTTCCCGTCAACCATCAACAAAGTAGCATTAAATACAGTCATAACTTTGGACACAGCATATTTTCTGTCTCCAGCATAAATTCAGCATTGGGAGCCCCAGAACTAAGTAGAACTGAAGAATCAGACTCACCAGTTTCTCCAAAATCAATCAGGACCTGAGTAGCAGGAAGATGGTGGTGGTGCAGCAGAGGGCCTTTTTATTGGGGCTTACTGCCCCTCCCAGGGGAAGTGGAGCTGCCAAAACTAGCCTGGTTCAGTCATTTCCCAACCAAAATGCAAATTCATCCATAAGTGGCTTGACAGGGACTCTGAAAAGAGGAAACATCCTGCTCCAGAATCTCCTCACTGGATTATGTTCTCATGACTCAGAGAGTCTCTGCCTTAGCTCTCAGGGATTTTCAGCAGTGGGAGGATTTGGCAGGTTCTCTAACTTGCAGTCAAAGGCTCCCCTTCTTGAAGAAGATGCCTCTTTTCTATCTTTCACCTTTCTTGAGTTATAAAACTTCCTATCTTGTTCCACTTGAACTGGTTGCCATTTTGCAGTACATACTGAGTTGAAAAGGGCCTGGCTACCTGGTGACTGTTTTCTGTTTACCTCAAGTTCTTCTTATGATGATTTCCCCCTTGATTCATTGCCTACTAATCTAAGTCTCCTTTCTTCTTGTCCTGTTTGGACTTCATGAGAGATAATGATGGGAATTGCTTGTGAGCTTACACAGAATTTCATAACTTATGATGGGTTTTCTTAAAGATACTATTTTCATAAAATCAAACTAACAACTCAAAATATTGCTTGGTTCTTTCAAACANAAGATTTATTTCCTGATAAAGAATTTTAAGCACTTCATAGCAGTCTAAGGAATCATAGGGGTGAGGAATAGAGGGGACCTCCTGAGTTCATTAAAAATGTATTTCTGCATTCTACAGTAACATAAACCCAACATTATAACTTATTTCTAAACTAGACAGGAACCCTCAAAGCCAAGGCCCACCATAAAAAGCCTGAGTGCCCAAGAGGACAACACAGAAAAGAGGACTGTTCATCTCCAGGAAAAACAGGGGACTGCAGAAGCACCATTCAGGGCTAAATCTATGACAGGCAGAAACAACATCTTTGGTCAGGGTTGGAAAACATACTAGGGCATTGTGCACAGAATGTTAGTTAACCCCTAAAGGCTCATTATATTTTTCAAAATTACAGATTACATGTAATCTTTACTTTAACTTCAATTTATACTAACATTTTTATTTCTAGTTTAATTGGCCACAGAAAATCATGTACATGAAATTGCAGATGAAACTGTATATTACAATGCATATATTATATATATATTTTATAAAGAAAGAGTGAGAGACAAACAGAGAGACAGAGAAAAAGAGAAATAACTAAAGCTGGAAAATTCACTCTATCGAGCCAAAACCCTGCTGAAGGCCAACAGGCAGGGGAATTATCACTTACCAGGAGAGGGTGAGTCTTGTTCTATTCAGGTCTTCAATGCACTGATGAGAACTACCCACCTTAGAGAAGGCGACCTCTTTTATTCAGGCCACTTATTTAAACATTGCATGTGCCCGCTAAGTCACTTCAGTTGTGCCCAACTCTGTGCGACACTGTGGACAGTAGGCTGCCAGGCTCCTCTTACCTCATCCACAAACAGTCTTAGAGAAACACACAGGATAGTGTTTAACCAAATATCTGGGCACCCTGTGCCAGTCAAATTCACTCATAAATGAACTATCAAACCTTCCAGTACACTGACAAATTTCATAAAGAAAGCAGAGCAGAAAATAGCATCACTTGACTTATATTCCACTGTGACTGATATGGAAAATCTTTTAACATTTTAAAATGGATTTTTAAATGAATTGAAAGTATAATAAAATTATTATTAATGATTAAGATGTTATGCATGAATGGCAATTAACTCTACTGAATGAATTATTAATAAAGTGATTTCAACTTTCATATATAATTAGATGTTTAAATGGCATTGCTTTCTAGAAGAGGTTTTCCAATCATTCCAAAGAGGCAGGAAGCCAGAAATTTTGAACAATTCCCTAAGCTTTATTCAAAATTGGAAGAAATAAAGAGGGGCCACTTGGGAGAAATTATGTAGGAGTAGATGGTATGTCAAGCTGGGGAGTTATGAGCAAAAAGCTTTGCTTTCAGTTGTATGTCTAGGATCTAAGCTGCTGGAACATCTGAATTACTATTGGTGATGTTACACTTGTATTGAATTCTCTGTGATCCAAGGAAAATAGATTTATAGAGGTCAGAGAAATTTGCTTGATGCCCTGCTTTTTATGGAGTGTGGCAGTGAAAGGAATATTCTAGAGGTCACCACTTCACTGAACACATCTAAGTATCATGACAGGAAGGCTACTGAGCTGGAAAATTCAAATTCTACCAAGCCAAAACCCTGCTGAAGGCCAACAGACAGGGGAATTATCTCTTATCAGGAGAGGGTGAGTCTTGTTCTATTCAGGTCTTCAATGCATTACAATTATTCCAAAATTTGTTTTTTGTTTGAAAGAACCAAGCAATATTTTGAGTTGTTACTTTGATTTTATAAAAATAGCATCTTTAAGAAAATCCATCATAAGTTCTGAAATTCTGTGTAAGCTCACAAGCAATTTTCATCATCATTATCTCTCATGAAGTCCGAACAGGATGACTTGTGTACAGAGCAAAGTTCACAGGGAAGGATACAAGGGCTCTACACCTGCTAAGATAAATGCCTCTGTACCAGAACGAAGGGATACCAAAAACTACAGAAAACGGAAAAGTACTTTTTTCCTTACCTCTTCATGTCAAAAACTTCATATTTATTTTATTTTTAAATAAGAGAATTCAAACTCTGTACCAGAAACGTGATAAATACATCATTGGGCTTAAATTTCAAGTTCCCGTCAACCATCAACAAAGTAGCATTAAATACAGTCATAACTTTGGACACAGCATATTTTCTGTCTCCAGCATAAATTCAACATTGGGAGCCCCAGAACTAAGTAGAACTGAAGAATCAGACTCACCAGTTTCTCCAAAATCAATCAGGACCTGAGTAGCAGGAAGATGGTGGTGGTGCAGCAGAGGGCCTTTTTATTGGGGCTTACTGCCCCTCCCAGGGGAAGTGGAGCTGCCAAAACTAGCCTGGTTCAGTCATTTCCCAACCAAAATGCAAATTCATCCATAAGTGGCTTGACAGGGACTCTGAAAAGAGGAAACATCCTGCTCCAGAATCTCCTCACTGGATTATGTTCTCATGACTCAGAGAGTCTCTGCCTTAGCTCTCAGGGATTTTCAGCAGTGGGAGGATTTGGCAGGTTCTCTAACTTGCAGTCAAAGGCTCCCCTTCTTGAAGAAGATGCCTCTTTTCTATCTTTCACCTTTCTTGAGTTATAAAACTTCCTATCTTGTTCCACTTGAACTGGTTGCCATTTTGCAGTACATACTGAGTTGAAAAGGGCCTGGCTACCTGGTGACTGTTTTCTGTTTACCTCAAGTTCTTCTTATGATGATTTCCCCCTTGATTCATTGCCTACTAATCTAAGTCTCCTTTCTTCTTGTCCTGTTTGGACTTCATGAGAGATAATGATGGGAATTGCTTGTGAGCTTACACAGAATTTCATAACTTATGATGGGTTTTCTTAAAGATACTATTTTCATAAAATCAAACTAACAACTCAAAATATTGCTTGGTTCTTTCAAACAAAAAAACAAATTTTGGAATAATTGTAATGCATTGAAGACCTGAATAGAACAAGACTCACCCTCTCCTGATAAGAGATAATTCCCCTGTCTGTTGGCCTTCAGCAGGGTTTTGGCTTGGTAGAATTTGAATTTTCCAGCTCAGTAGCCTTCCTGTCATGATACTTAGATGTGTTCAGTGAAGTGGTGACCTCTAGAATATTCCTTTCACTGCCACACTCCATAAAAAGCAGGGCATCAAGCAAATTTCTCTGACCTCTATAAATCTATTTTCCTTGGATCACAGAGAATTCAATACGAGTGTAACATCACCAATAGTAATTCAGATGTTCCAGCAGCTTAGATCCTAGACATACAACTGAAAGCAAAGCTTTTTGCTCATAACTCCCCAGCTTGACATACCATCTACTCCTACATAATTTCTCCCAAGTGGCCCCTCTTTATTTCTTCCAATTTTGAATAAAGCTTAGGGAATTGTTCAAAATTTCTGGCTTCCTGCCTCTTTGGAATGATTGGAAAACCTCTTCTAGAAAGCAATGCCATTTAAACATCTAATTATATATGAAAGTTGAAATCACTTTATTAATAATTCATTCAGTAGAGTTAATTGCCATTCATGCATAACATCTTAATCATTAATAATAATTTTATTATACTTTCAATTCATTTAAAAATCCATTTTAAAATGTTAAAAGATTTTCCATATCAGTCACAGTGGAATATAAGTCAAGTGATGCTATTTTCTGCTCTGCTTTCTTTATGAAATTTGTCAGTGTACTGGAAGGTTTGATAGTTCATTTATGAGTGAATTTGACTGGCACAGGGTGCCCAGATATTTGGTTAAACACTATCCTGTGTGTTTCTCTAAGACTGTTTGTGGATGAGGTAAGAGGAGCCTGGCAGCCTACTGTCCATAGTGTCGCACAGAGTTGGGCACAACTGAAGCGACTTAGCGGGCACATGCAATGTTTAAATAAGTGGCCTGAATAAAAGAGGTTGCCTTCTCTAAGGTGGGTAGTTCTCATCAGTGCATTGAAGACCTGAATAGAACAAGACTCACCCTCTCCTGGTAAGTGATAATTCCCCTGCCTGTTGGCCTTCAGCAGGGTTTTGGCTCGATAGAGTGAATTTTCCAGCTTTAGTTATTTCTCTTTTTCTCTGTCTCTCTGTTTGTCTCTCACTCTTTCTTTATAAAATATATATATAATATATGCATTGTAATATACAGTTTCATCTGCAATTTCATGTACATGATTTTCTGTGGCCAATTAAACTAGAAATAAAAATGCTAGTATAAATTGAAGTTAAAGTAAAGATTACATGTAATCTGTAATTTTGAAAAATATAATGAGCCTTTAGGGGTTAACTAACATTCTGTGCACAATGCCCTAGTATGTTTTCCAACCCTGACCAAAGATGTTGTTTCTGCCTGTCATAGATTTAGCCCTGAATGGTGCTTCTGCAGTCCCCTGTTTTTCCTGGAGATGAACAGTCCTCTTTTCTGTGTTGTCCTCTTGGGCACTCAGGCTTTTTATGGTGGGCCTTGGCTTTGAGGGTTCCTGTCTAGTTTAGAAATAAGTTATAATGTTGGGTTTATGTTACTGTAGAATGCAGAAATACATTTTTAATGAACTCAGGAGGTCCCCTCTATTCCTCACCCCTATGATTCCTTAGACTGCTATGAAGTGCTTAAAATTCTTTATCAGGAAATAAATCTTTGTATTCCAATTAAATTTCAGGTTTAAATTGTGTAAACCAATAATAAATGTAAGATACTGTGTGAGACTCATACCATCACATGCAAACGATTGGAAGCAGGTTTGTGAGGGGAGAGAGAATCAGAGCACTAAAGGTCTGAAGTCTACAGTAATTATGAACTTAGAAATAAGTTATAATGTTGGGTTTGATCTGATACATTTGCTTTCTTCTACTCTTTTCCCAAGATGTTTTAGGCTTCTAAAAGACAATAATTTAAAAATTATGTTAATGTTTATTCTCTGTCTTCTCCTCCAATTGTCCAGACACCTCAGCTTACCGTATTACACTTTGCTCCCCAAGTATACCTCTTAACTCTCAAACATTGGTACACTGACATGTTGTCCATACATTTACTGAATAGTCCTTTCACATCTTTTCAAATTCTTCCTGTGGTCAGGAGGGCTGACTAATTGTTGCCAATTAAACATCTAAAGTAATATTGGTAGATCTTCCTTCCTTGTCTTGGCCAAATTATCAGGATGCTTTTCAAGAATGTGGTTTAATAAATGGAAAAGGAGGAAGAATAGGAGAATGAGGAGGAAGAGGAAATGGAGATACGTGAAACCATAGTCACCAGCTTTTATCCAGCAAATAAAGGATTACTGAATCAACCCATCATCTCATCGGTTAAACAGGTTAGGTTCCCTGAACTGTCACTGCTCCTGTCAGTAAGGAACAGCTTTTGGCCAAGATTACCACTGACCATGACCATCCAGGAGCAGAGCCGTCACTACAGCAGCTTCAGGATTAGTGTCCACAAGCAGTGCCATCACCAAATGTTTCGGTAAACTATTACAGTTGCCACTGTGTACTAAGTACCTGAGTGCAGTCAGAATAGCTGTTTTGTACTCAATAATGGGGACCCATATAGTAGGATGAGACAGTAGTAATCACACTTTGATGTAATTTCCCCCGAGTATGCCATAAGGACCTTCATAGCCTCTCTCATCTCAAGGCGGGGCCGATCCTCAGGGTAATTTGATCCACCATGATATACCTACTGCTTCAATTCCATGAAAAATGCATGCTCTTATCTATTCTGTTTATTGGTTTTCCATCTATAGCAAAAAAAAAAAAAATTATACCCTACATTTCATCAGGCAGCCTACTGCTGCATTTTTCCATTATAACTCAAAATGTGTGCTCCATTCAGTCTTCAAGGTTTATAGTTACATATTGATGAATCACATGAATAATGCAGAGTCATATGCCACATTATTATGTAGCCCTGTAGGAAGTGTTTCCTAGACTCCATCTGTTAGCTAGTTAGAATAGGAGAAAGGAGTCCAGAATAGCTGTGGCTAAAAAACAAAGAAAGGAAAAGCCCGTGAAAATAGAACAAAGGAAGGTCCATGGACCAGAGTGAGAACCTCAGGTAAAACAAACAGCCCTCCTGGCTATCCCAATTTACGTAGGGCAGGCCAGGGGGAGGAAAAAAACATATAAAACGAGGAGCCAGAATTGAGCTGGGGGAGGGCTCTCTTCTCTTTGCATCTTTTGGGTTGGTCACCCTCACACCTGGAGGATATATTTTCCTTTGCTTGCTGAATAAAACTGAGCTGTAACTGCTTATTTAACATATATGCAGAGTACATCATGAGAAACTCTGGGCTGGAGGAAGCACAAGCTGGAATCAAGACTGCTGGAAGAAATATCAATAACCTCAGATATGCAGATGACACCACCCTTATGGCAGAAAGTGAAGAAGAACGAAAGAGACTCTTGATGAAAGTGAAAGAGGAGAGTGAAAAAGTTGGCTTAAAACTCAACTTTCAGAAAACTAAGATCATGGCATCTGGTCCCATCACTCCATGGCAAATATATAGGGAAATGGAGGAAACAGTGGCTCCCAAATCACTGCAGATGGTGATTGTAGCCTTGAAATTAAAAGATGCTTACTCCTTGGAAGGAAAGTTATGACCAACCTAGACAGCATATTAAAAAGCAGAGACATTATTTTACTGACATAGGTCCATCTAGTCAAAGCTATGGTTTTTCCAGTAGTCATGTATGGATGTGAAAGTTGGACCATAAAGAAAGCTGAGTGCTGAAGAACTGATGCTTTTAAATTGTGGTACTAGAGAAGACTCTTAAGAGTCCCTTGGACTCTAAGGAGACCATACCAGTCAATCCCATAGGAAATCAGCCTTGAATATTCAT
>SJYW01026658.1:75448-86083 GCA_006410735.1 Raphicerus campestris
ACCTCAGGCACACAGATGACACCACCCTTATGGCAGAAAGCAAAGAAGAGCTAAAGAGCCTCTTGATGAAAGTGGAAGAGAGGAGTAAAGATGTTGGCTTAAAACTCAGCATTCAAAAAATGAAGATCATAGCATCAGGTCCCATCACTTCATGGAAAATAGATGGGGAAACAATGGAAACAGTGACAGATTTTATTTTTCATGGCTCCAAAATCACTGCAGATGGTGACTACGGCCATGAAATTAAAAGATGCTTGCTCCTTGGAAGAAAAGCTAAGACCAACCTAGAGAGCATATTAAAGTGCAGAGACATTACGGTGTCAACAAAGGTCCATCTAGTCAAAGCTATGGTTTTCCAGTAGTCATATATGGATGTGAGAGTTGGACTATAAAAAGAAAGCTGAACACTGAAGAACTGATACTTTTGACCTGTGGTGTTGGAGAAGACTCTTGAGTATCCACTGACTCACTGGAAAAGACCCTGGTGCTGGGAGAGATTGAAGGGAGGAGAAGGGGACAACAGAGGATGAGATGGCTGGATGGCATCCCTAACTCAACAGACATGAGTCTGAGCAAGCTCCGAGAGCTGGTGATGGACAGGGAAGCCTCACTTGCTTCAGTCCATGGAGTCACAAATAGTCAGACACAACCGAGTGACTGAACCAAGCCATTCCCTTCTCCAGGGGGCCTTCCTGACCCAGGGATCAAACTGGATTTTGCAGGCAATTTCTTTACCATTTTAGCCACCACAGAAGTCCATTTTACTGTAGAATGTCGAAACACATTTCTAATGAAATCAGGATAACCCATCTATCCTCACCCCATCATCTCCTTAGACTACTGTCATGTACTTAAAATTCTTTTATCAAGAAATAAATCTTTTTATTCCATAATGAAATATCAGATGTAAATTTCATGAAACCAAAAATAAATGTAAGGTACCATTTAAGACTCACACCGTCACATATAAGTGGTTGAGAGTAGGTGTGGGAGGGAAGAAAGGATGAGAGAACCAAAGTTCTGAAATCTAGTTGGCATAGAAGTCTAGGTGGCATAGACACTTAGGACTGATCTGATATATTTGCCTTCTTCTATTCTTTCCAAACATGTTTTAGGTCTTTAAAAGACAGTTATTTTTTTTAATTGTTTTGATGTTTATTCTCTATCTTTTCCTTCAACCTTCCAGACCCCTTTTACACTTTTTCCAGACCCATATTACACTTTGCTCTCCAGTGTATACCTCTTAACTATCCAAGTTGGTGCATTGACATGTTGTCAATGCGTTAATGAATAGAACTTTCATATCTTTTTTAAAAGTGCTGACTAATTGTTGCCAATTAAATGTTTAAAGTGATGTTCTAAGATCTTCTTTCCTTGTCTTGATCAGGAATTTTTCAAGAATGTGGTCTGATAAATGGAAAAGGAGGAAGAATAGGAGAATGAGGAAGAGGAAGTGGAGATACTTGAAACCATAGTCACCAGCTATGCTCCAGCAAATAAAGTATCACTGAATCAACCCATCATCACATCAGTTAGACAGTTCCCTGAGCTGTCATTTCTCCTGTCAGTAAGGAAGAGATTTTGACCATGATTACTGTTGGCCAGGACCATCCAGGGAGAGAGTCATCACTATAGCACCTTCAGGATTGGTGTCTATAAGTAGTATCATCACCAGATGGTTCGTGTAAACTATTACAGTTGCCACTGTGTACTAAGTACCTGAGTGCAGTCAGAATACATGTTTTGTACTCAATATATGGGGACCCATCTAGTAGGATCAGACAGTAGTAGTCACACCTACCTGTGATTTCATCTGAGTTTGCCCTAAGGCTTTCTCATCTCAGTGGTCCAATCCTCAGGGTAATTTGATATGCCTACTTATTTAACCAGGGACTTCCCTGGTAGCTTAGATGGTAAAGTGTCTGTCTACAATGCAGGAGACCTGGGTTCGATCCCTGGGTTGGGAAGATCCCTTGGAGAAGGAAATGGCAATCCACTCCAGTACTACTGCCTGGAAAATCTCATGGACAGAGGAGGCTGGTAGGCTACAGTCCATGGGGTCGCAAAGAGTCAGACACGACTGAGCGACTTCACTTACTTATTTAATCTCATCAAAACTCATCTTTAAAAAAACTCTGTTTCTTAGTTTTCCATCCATGACAAAAAAGGGTGAGAATTGTATGACTACATTTTTTTCAGCCAACCAACTGCTACATTTTGTCATTTAAAACTCCAAACCTTTCTTCCATTCAGTCATCAGGGTTTATGGTTACATAGTTAGTGATCTACCTGCAGGGAGTCAAATGCCACATTGTTAGGTTGCCCTGTAGGGAGTATTTCCCAGAAATTCCAGCCCAAATAATATTTTTAGAATAGATGTATCCTGGAAGATGAGTTAAAATTTACTGTCCTCTTACTACAATTCTGCTCAGTCATTAACAGTTGGTACAGTTCCTCATCATATTATACAATCAAAAGGTCTTCCAGATGATGCCACTCAGATTTTTAAAATTCTGTTTAACCTTATAAGATTCCAAAAGCAGGAGTGGTCTCAGTCAACATACAACTTCACCTTCTTTGGTATCTGGTTGTTTTTGCTGTTTAGTTACTAAGTCGTATCTGATTTTGCAACCCCATGGACTGTAGCATGTCAGTCTCCTCTGTCCTCCACTATATCCCAGAGTTTAATCAAATGTGTGTCCATTGAATCAGTGATGCTACCATCTCATCCTCTGCTACCCCATTCTCTTTTTGCCTTCTATCTTTCCTAGCATCAGGATCTTTTCCAATGAGTCAGCTCTTCAGGTGGCAAAAGTTCAGCTTCAGCAACAGGCCTTCCAATGTATAGTCAGGGTTTATCTCCTTAGGATTGACTGGTTTAATCTCCTTGCAGTCCAAGGGACTCTCAAGAGTCTTCTCTAGTACCACAATTCAAAAGCATCAATCATTTGGCACTCAGCCTTTCTTATGGTCCAATTCTGACATCATACATGACTCTGGAAAAACCATAGCTTTGACTACATGGACAATCTGGTGTAATTGGGCTAAGAAACAATATTATTTTTTGCTTTGAGCTGCATTAAAAGAACAGAGGTAATGTTGGATTTCCCTCTATGCACAATCCATTTATTCATTCTTTTGTCCTCAGCTACTATATCTTCTTCTCTCCATTTGCCACTGATTTGAACCTAAACTTTTCCAACTTTGGAAGGAACGTGCCGCTGTGCTGGTCCAGACTTCAAAGAGAAATACCAGTCTAGCAAGTACCTTCCCCTCTGTCCATTCTCATTTATACAGAGGACTAGTGCAAACACTACACAATGCAGCTAAATTCACTCTAAAGCTGAATTTTGCCAAATGAGTAAAGGCACAATTCATCTAAGACATTGGACCAAATGTTTCTTCTGAGATAAACAATCTTTCGGCAACCAGGCCTGAAGCATGCTGCTGCTTCCAGAAAATGTTACAGACCCCTGTATACTCCAAATTGGGCCTTGGATATCATTATAAATGAAGTGTCCCTAGTTCTCTGAACTCATTCATAAAGCTTCAGACCTAATGGAAAGTGAAATCCAAATGACCATTGTTCAAGTAGCATGGGTCACGGTGGAATTTTATGAATAGTGAGATGACTCAGCAAACAAAGTAGCATGCCAAAATCATCCCCCTTCGAAAACTTTTGGAAGCATCAGGAGAAGGAAACACAAAAAAGACAGTTCAAGATCACCTTGTAACCTCTGGAATGTATATGTATCAAGATTATGTGACAGAATAAATCATAGCAAGGTCTTTTTTGTCTCGCATCTTAGAGTAATGAAATAAAAACAAGAATAAACATATGGGATATACTTAAAAGCTTTTGCTCAGCAAAGGAAACCATAAACAAAATGAAAAGACAACTCTCAGAATGGGAGGAGATATTTGCAAATGAGGCAACCAACATGGCATTAATTTCCAAAGCATACAAACCGCTCATAGAACTCAGTATCAAAATAGTAAACAACCTAATCAAAAATTGNCAGCCAAGCCTGTATTTCAGTGCTGTTCTCTCAATCTGTTCCACCCTCTCCTTCCCTCAGTGTGCTCACAAGTTTGTTTTTTACATCTGCATGTCTATTCCTTCACTTGAAAGAGGTTCATCAGGGCTATTTTTCTATATTCCATACATATGTGTTAATATACAATATTTGTTTTTCTCTTCCTGATTTACCTCACTCTGTGGAAAAGGCTCTAGATTTGTTCACCTCAGTTCAACAGACTCACATTTGTTCCTTTTCATTGGCTGAGTAATATTCCATTGTATGTATGTGCCACAACATCTTTATCCACTCATCTGTCGATTGACATCTAGGTTGCTTCCATGTCCTGGCTATTGTAAATAGCGCTGCAGTGAACACTAGGGTACACATGCCTTTTTTAAATCACAATTTTCTCAGGGCATATGCTGGGCTATTTGGTAGTTTTACTCCTAGTTTTTTAATGAATCTCCATATTGTTCTCCATAGTGGCTGTATTAATTTACTGTTTTAAAGAAGTTTTATTGTATTAGGAACACTTAACATGAGCTGTACTCTCTTAACAGTATTTTAAGTGTATAATACAGTGTTGTTATACACAGGTGATGTTGTGGCAGATCTCTAGAACAGATATACCTTTCAAGACTGAAATTGTATACTGTCAACTAAAAAATATATTTACAACCTGAAAGGAGACTTTTGTTTTATTTGGTGGGAAAAGTTAGGACTCCAAGCCTAGGAGACAGCATCTCAGTAGCTCTGAGAAAAGTGTTCCCCTTGGAACATGGGAGTGGGAGTCAGGCTACATACAAATGTACAGCAAAAGGAGCAGGCCGCCTGAACATCAGAGATCAGATATCAAATTAAGGAATNCTCTGAGAAAAGTGTTCCCCTTGGAACATGGGAGTGGGAGTCAGGCTACATACAAATGTACAGCAAAAGGAGCAGGCCGCCTGAACATCAGAGATCAGATATCAAATTAAGGAATTTTGCAATGTTTGTATGGGAAGATTCAAGCCTCTGGACTCACTGACTTCATTGCTTTCATATATATGTACCTCAGCTATCTGGGCCAAATCCTGTTTCCTTGTTCACCTTAAGTAGTGGCAGCTGTGGCCAATGGCTGCTCCTTGTGTTCCCTCAGTATCTCAGCAATCACCATGGCGGGGGGCGGCATCTGCTGGATTGAGCTTTGGGAGCCCACATTCACATTTGGAGGCCAGAAATCGCTGCTGGCTGTGAGATTTCCTGTTTATTGATTTGGCAGTAGATCTTTTCATTCCACAATACCTATTGATTCAGTTCAGTTCAGTCACTCAGTCATGTCCGACTCTTTGCGACCCCATGAATTGTAGCACGCCAAGCCTCCCTGTCCATTACCAACTCCTGGAGTATACCCAAACTCACGTCCATTGAGTCAGTGATGCCATCCAGCCATCTCATCCTCTGTCATCCCCTTTTCCTCCTGCCCCCAATCCTTCTCAGCATCAGTCTTTTCCAATGATAAGCAACACCCTTTTACTCCATGACCATCCTCCTCCAGTTCCTGGCAACTACTATTCTATTCTTTATTCCATGAGCTTGACTGTTTTCGATACCTCATGTAAGGGGATTCCTGTGGTACTTGTCTGTCTCTTCTGGTTTATTTCTCTTGGCATAATGTCTTCTAGGTGAGTTCATGTTGTCTCACAGGACAGGATTTCCTTCTTTTTAAGGAGGAATAATAATCCTTTGTATGTATATACTACAGTTTACTTACCCACTCATCTGTTGATGGACATTTAGGTTGTTACCACACTTTGGCTACTGTGAGTACTGCTGCAGTGAACTTGGGCATGCTAACATGTCTTTGAGACTCTGATTTAAATTATTTTTGATAAATAATTTAGATGTAGAATGGGTAAAACCTACGATAGTTCTATTTTTTCTATTTTTGAGTAACCTTAATATTCTTCACAATGTTTATACGGTTTTGCCTCCCCACTACCAGGTACAAGGGTCCTTTTTCTCTCCATAATCTCACCAACATTTGCTATTTGATTTTGATTATAGTCATTCTTTAGGTGTGTAGTGATACATCATTGTGGTTTAGATTTGCATTTCCCTGATGATTAGTAGTGATATTAATTTCCTTTTCATGTCGCTGTGGTTTTATATATATATATATGTCTTCTTTAAAGAAAGCTCTATTCAAGTCCCTTACCTATTTAAAATTAAGGTTGTTAATTTTTTTCTATTATGTTGTAAGTGCTTCTTACATACTTTGGAAATTAACTGCTTATCATATATATGGGGTTCATATTTCCTTAAGCCTTGTAACCAGGAAGAGTTAATTTTGAATTTAAGCTGGATCAGCTTCTGTGATTTTAACCCTCATCTTGCCACTTTTGTTATTGTAATCATACATAATGGACTGCCTTTGGGAGATAACCTGACTTCCCACTTGTGAGGGACTGCTGTTGCTACTGCTGCTAAGTCACTTCAGTCGTGTCCAGCTCTGTGCAACCCCATAGATGGCAGCCCACCAGGCTCCCCAATCCCTGGGATTCTCCAGGCAAGAACACTGGAATGCGTTGCCATTTCCTTCTCCAATGCATGAAAGTGAAAAGTGAAGTCGATCAGTCATGTACGGCTCTTTGCAACCCCATGGATTACAGCCTAGCAGCCTCCTCCATCCATGGGATTTTCCAGGCAAGAGTATTGGAGTGGGGTGCCATTGCCTTCTCCGGTGAGGGACTGTAAGGAAGCAAATCTAACATATTCCCCTGCCTGAGGCTGGTCATGCTAGGGGAAATTTGCAAGGATTGAGTAATCTTTTACTTTGTTTCCTTACTTCCATCCCATTTCTGACCCATAAAAGAACCAGAAAACCAAGCCCCAGCAAGATGATTATTTGGGGGCACTAGATTGTCATTGTCTCAGCCAGCAGATTCCCGAATAAAGTCCCTCATAGCTCAGTCAGTAAAGAATCTTCCTGCAATGCAGGAGACTTGGGTTTGATTACTAGGTGAAACATGAAAATTTTCATTTCATTCTTTCCTTTTCCTAGTCTAGACACCTCATCTCAGATTCACTGCAGCGAGCAGCACAAGCTTGGACTTGCTAACAGACTATGTCACATGCCTTATATTAGACATTTTGTTGTTTCCATAGCAAAATTTTGAGGCAAGTATAGCTTTTGTCTCTAACTTACACAAGTGTTAGTAAACTGATCTTCAGGGTGGTTGGTAAATATTTAATGTCACAAAGTACTGGTGTCTATAGATGTCTGCATACCCAGAGCCCTCAAGGTCCCTCATGGAAGGCTTAGTGCTTAGTATTAGCTGAAGGGCTGCTGGGTTTCAACAAATTATACTAATAAATGCCTGACAGGTTCTATGTCACCCTTAGTTTATTTGTTTAGAGAAAAATATCCATGGATTGAATTGCGGGGTCAATGACTCATGGAGCTTCATTCCCTGAGTATATTAAGATTGTCTGAAAACACACTAAATGTCACTTCAAAAAAAAGAAAAGAAAAGAAAAGAATGACAGGATAGACTCAGTTGAATTAACTGTTGTAGGATAAAGCAGCACAGGATATCTGGGGAGTACTAGTGGAAAAGCTTCTTAATGGATACAGCCCAGACACTGAGTCAATTTTGAAGATAATGAGAAGAGAAGAATTTAGGTTTCTAGTAGACTACAAGTTGCTCATGATCATGTTGCTGCAGAGACCAGATCAGTGTATAAATCTGCAAAAGTAGAGCTTCAGCAAAATATCTCAGCTTGTGACCTTACGGCCTAGAAAACTGAAGGATCAAGTTTTCCTGTCAAAGTCCATGAATGGAGCTATGTGAAAAGACTCCTAGCATGAGACTGCTAACACCAGAAACTGGAAAATTAGAAAAACAAGATACAACTTTGTGGTCTCTAGTCATTTAATTGCCAAGAAGAGGCTAGAGACCAGCGGGGCATGGTGTAAGGAAGGCAAGTTTAAAAAAACTCTGGGTAGGGGTTAAGATATGTGAGGTTAGTAAATCCTAGTCTCGACCATCAAAGGTAACAAAGCTGGGTGCTGGCACATGACATGGAATAGGGAGGAAGTTTTTCATAGCAGATTCCTGGGGGCTGGAGAGTGGAACAATCACCAACTGTGACAATGGAGGAGCAAAACTATTGTCAAAGAATTCCTCATATTTCCTAACCGGTGCATAACAATGACACAGGGAGTATGTGACAAGGTCTTGAGTGAATCACTCTGCACAACCTTAGTGAAGGATAAAGAAGTCCATGGACAAGAGAGAGTTGTGATTTCAGCATGAGTGTGGCAATTTGTTTTTGAGATTGCAAGCATGTGGTATTTGGGGTGGGAAACAAGTGCATCCGCCAGTCCTGGTATGATCCCCCTGGGAGAAGCTGCCTGGTCCTTATAAAAGAAGGCTCCATCACAGTGCTGTCATTGTCGTGACAGTCATAAGTCTTCTTTGGAGCCTCAGGTGAGCATTCTTAGAGGTCTTTATGGAACATAGGTGGTAGGGTTTAATCTGGGGGTAAAAGTGGATTTAATGGAAGCAATTAGTGCTCTATTGGGAAAAAGAAGATAATGAGGATTTAGGGGTAAATTTTTGGTATTTGGTCATGAATACGATGTTAAATGTGAGGAGAAAATGGAAAGGCACAGTCTTAAGCTGAAAGAGAGTAAGGGGGATGAGATAATGTGCCACAGCACAGCACACATTAGTTCCAAATGCCCCCTTCTCAGCATGCAGTCCCACTGAGTGCCTTCTTTGGGGCTTTGCATTTCTCCTCAGAAGCCCACAGTCAGGTCAGCTTGGCCAGCAACCAAGACCTCATGGGAGAAATAAATAGAGATTTGTTTGGGGATTGGCTACAAGTTTATTATTCAGATTCTTCTTCAGAGTATGTTTGTATTCTTACAACACCTGTGTAGGTAATTTTGTTTTAGAATGTGGTAGAAGGAGAGACTAACAGGAAAAGACTGAAGATCTAAGGGCAAGAGATCCTAAATAAGAAGGGTGAAGAAGCTCTGAAAAACCATAAAGACTGTGTTAGGAATCAAGAACAGTCCTTAGTGACAGGAGGGTAGTTGGCACAGCTAAATGTTCTCCAGTCAGACTCTAGTTATGAAGAATGTTGTCTGTTTGTATTTCAGATTGAGACCCAGAAAGGATGTCTCACCACCAGCATCTGCATCTGCATCCACATTCACATTCGCACCAGCATCCGCATCAGCATCACCATCAGTGCAAGGAGCCCTGCCATCCACCTCCAATAGTGTGCCCACCAAAGTGCCATGAGCCTTGCCCACCTCATCCATGCCCACCTCCAGTGAGCCAACAGAAATGCCCTCCTGGGCCACCATGCCCACCATGGGAGAAGAAGTGTCCACCCAAGTGGAAGTAACAGCACGAGGATCCAGGCTCTTTTATTGTCCTCCCTTCGGCCATGGTGATGGATTGAATCTTCCTTAATCTCCCTCCTGGACTGCAGCTGACAGAGAAAAGGCTTGGTTCATGAGGCTGACACCACGTTGGTGGAAGAGCAGTAGGATCATTGCTTGATCTCTCTTTGCCATCTGTGTGTCTGTATCCATGTTGTGATCTCTACCCCATGAGCAAATAGTGTATCTATTCCTTTGCTTCTCCAATAAAGCATATTCATAGCCCATTAGTATTTCTTTCTTTCATTTTTGGTTCTGATTTTTTTGGCAGATAGTGTTTTTCATCTCTTCTGTCAGCTACAAGTATTCTTCTGAGTGTTCCTTTTCATTCCCTTTGGATTATCAGAATTAGACTTTCCACCACTGAGTTCAGCTTTGCCTGAAATATGTCTTTTGGACTGGATCCATCATAGAATTCCTTCAGTGGTTTCAGACTTGTTTCTATCTTTGTCTACCTTGAAGACCCTGAAAAAAATTGAATTCTCTCAGTCTCAGGTTCCTTATTTGTAAAACCAATAGGCAGACTCTATTCAACTCAGTGTACTCATAGAAATTAATTTATTCACAAATGTTTCCTAATTATTAACACATACCAGGCAGTCTCTTATGTGCTAGGGACATGAGTATGGTGAGTAAAGTCCTTTTTCCATCTAAACTCTTGAAGGGAGTTTGCACAAACACACACACACACACACACACACACACACATACACACACACATGCAGATATAATACAAATAATAGTGATGCATGGGGATATTCCCTGGTGGCTCACACGGTAAAGCATCTGCCTGCGAGAGACCCAGGTTCAATTCCTGGGTCAGGAAGACCCACTGGAGAAGAAAATGGCAATCCACTCCAGCACTCTTGTCTGGAAAATCCCATGGAAGGAGGAGCTGAGAAGCTACAGTCCATGGGGTCGCAAAGAGTCAGACATGACTGAGCGACTTCACTTTGACTTTCACTTTGATGGGGATATTTTAGAGACAACTGTGTAGAAAAGGTTTTCCAAAGTGACTTTTAGGGCAAATACTTGAGTAAAGAGAAGAGTGTACCAGTGAGAGGTGATGGCACATGCTGAGGCAGGGCAGAGTAACTTCAGGGAGAACAGTCATCCAAGAGACAATGTCTCCAAATGGGGTTGAAGACATTGGATCTGAAAGATGTAGCAAAGAAA
>SJYW01026659.1:0-62701 GCA_006410735.1 Raphicerus campestris
ACGAGAAGGAAAATTCAAGCCAGAAAGAAGAGGAGGGCTCCAGCAGAAGGGCCAGCTCCTGGATGATGCCAAAGAATTGTAAATGCATCGTGACCCTTGACTTATCCTTCTGTCCTTCCCTCCCATTTTTGTCCTGGTCCTGACCCTTGTCTTGGGCCTCAGCTGGGTGTGGATGTTGGATGGTGCTCCTTTCTGCTGGATTTCTATTGTGAGTGTCTGTTAGCCTCCAGGTCACTTGCTGGAAAGGCTGTTTCTGGGAAAAGGAAGGACTGTGGGGAAGCCTGTCCCCACCCAACTGCATGGCCAAANCTCCTTTCTGCTGGATTTCTATTGTGAGTGTCTGTTAGCCTCCAGGTCACTTGCTGGAAAGGCTGTTTCTGGGAAAAGGAAGGACTGTGGGGAAGCCTGTCCCCACCCAACTGCATGGCCAAACACAGAGACCTTCTCTTCCCATGGGCAGACAGAGATTCTACCAAACATCTCCCTCCACATGGTACAGCTCATACTCTATGGGCAGGGATGGGAGGGGTAAAGGCAGGGTCAAATTCAAAGTCTTTAGCCCATCTCCAGGCCCTCCCGATGCTCCTGCTCCTGTCTTCCGCACCCTCCTGACCCCACGGGGCCTGGACCAGGGGCCTGGAGGTCTCCCAGCTGCCTGGATGATGATCCCCCTGAGCCTCCAGGCCTTCGCTCAGGCTGCCCCTCACCCTGCAAGGCCTTTCCCCACCTGCCTCACCAGGTGAAATGTTACCTGTAATTAGAGTTTCCCCTCCGCCCCCTGCTGTCTCCCCCAGTTCCTCTCCAGTCTCCCCTGGAATCTTGCACTTTCCTGGTTGCGGGTCTGTTCGTGTGGAGTTTCTGCAACTCCCAGCACTGGGCGGGGACCCTGCCTCCTCTCTGCTGCTCCTCCAGCTCCAGGGCCTCCAGGGCTTCCTCCACCCTCCCGGGCACAGCCTGGCTAGAAAATGAGGTGTGGGACCTGTTACTGGGACGTGAAGCAACCAGCTTTGTGAAAACACAGCACCACATCTGTGGTGGAGTACTTAGATTTGTTTTCCTTGTCTGTCTTGATAAAAGTTCTTTCTGATAGACAGTGTCATCACATTTCTGAGTGTTCCCATCTATGGGCATCCTGCACTTTCCAGAGATCACCCTCTGCCAGTAAACTGCAATATGAGACCGACATTGTCTATGCTCTAAGTCATCTTGGTTTAGGAAAGCTTTTGTAGGAACACAGACACACCTGCCTCCACATCCAGGCTCTGCCCCTGCTTAACCTGTGCCTCGGGCCATGACCTCATCTCCCTGAGCTTTCATTTCCCTTCTTCTGTAATGAAGATCACCCTTTTCTCAGACAGTCGTCCTGAGGATGGAGAGATGGGCGGGGTCCTACCCACCCCCTGCTCATCCAGGAGGCTTCCTCTGGCTGAGTGTGAACAAGATCCAGCTGTCCTCAGCTCTGCAGATGCAGCCGCCTTCTGTATGTCTCTGCAATAAACCACGCACACCTTCTGGTCCCAGATATATTCGGAGAATCAAAAAGGAAGTGAAACCCTCACTTGTGAGTGGCTCAAGTTACCAACACTCTACCCACCAGGCCCCACCCAGACCTATTTCCACCCTCTTGCTGCCCCATTAGAGAAACAACCCCAGCCCCGACCTCCAATGTCCTTCTGACACAGCCCACCCCGCCTTGGCTCCTTGAAGGAGACCTGCCACCAACACACCGTGAGCCCCTTGGCAAACCACTGCCCCACCCCATGGCTGGCTTTCCACCCCCTCAGCCCTCTCCACCCACCCACTCACCAGCCTGCCTGCTTTATTCACCTTCATGCCACCAGCACGTGGCATGTTCCAAAACACACCAGCTCCTCACCGCATCCTGGTCATATTGCTGCTGCCTAGGGTCACATCCACGTGGCTTCTAGGGTTTGTTCATGCAGGTCCTTCTGCCAGGACACCTGCTGCATTGAACCTGGAGAAATCATACTCACTCTGTAAAGCCAAAGTCTGGCATCACCTCCTCTGAGAAGCCCTCCAGGACCTCCCCTGCAAAGTCCCCTGTCCCTGCTTTGCTTGCTTGGTACCTGGGAGAGGGGCCTAAGGCCACCCCTCAGCCACTCTCTTCACGCCCGCCCCCACTCTTTTGATCAAGTCGCTCGGACTGAGCCCTGCTGACAAGGACGACACCAGTGACTTCAGGTCCAGCAACTTGCCTGAAGAGGCCCAGCCTGGGTGGTCAAGGCCATTTGGATGGATGCCAAGTTTGTGGGAAGGGCTGAGAACACGCTATTCTTTTCTACCCTGGCTTATTTCTACTTGACCATAGATCTATTTCTCTCCAAATGGAGGACTTTTACAGGAAGGCTAGTGACCTTGCAACTCAGAAAAGTTACAACAGAAAACCAGTGTTATTTCCTGTTTGGTTCCTGATCAAAAAGCCAAAGTGTATGGAGGGCTGAGAGTGCACAGACTGTGTGCAGGCTCTGTCCACACCATTCTTGTTTTAATCACATCAGCTCTAGGAATCATCAGCTCCATTTTTCGGATAAAGAAACAAGGAAAGTTCTCACAGCCTGAGAGTCGTGCAGCTAGACTCCTGGTGGACCTAAGTGGTGCCACCATAAGTCCTGGCGGACTGCTGGTGCCCAAGCAGAAAGGGAAGCAGAGGGCCTGGACCTTCCATGGAGGCCCACTCACTCTTCCATCAGGGTTGTTTCATCCTAGAAAATGCCCGGGGTCATGCTCACCTCCTCTCATCTTTTGAGGGGGAGACAGCGGAGTGATGGGTGTTATCCCATGAGGACCACTCACTACAGTTCGGCCTTACAATCACTCTGGAAATTAGACCAGGAATCTGATTTGATTTTGCTGATAAGCAGCCAAGGGGAAGGGCAATGTAGGAGCTTTCTTCCTGCAACTCAGGGGAAGAGCCAAGATTCAAGCCAAGGTTGTCATTTGCCTACTGTAAAGTCCACTCCTTGTTTAAAAAGTTACTTTTTGTTTTTCATCCTTTTTTCTTTCCAGTGAATTCTCTCCTACTGATTCTTCTCTCTTCCACTAGCAAGAGTTTATCTTTTTTACTTCCCTGTCTAGGGAAGTTATACTTTCCATAAAACCACTGCCAGATGTAGACCTCAGCTAATCCACATGCTGTGTCCAGTTGTCATGAAATTCCTCTGTGAGAATGCAGAATGGATGCTGGACACTCGTGGACTCAATAACACAAGCTCATGGGAGAGCAACCATGGGAGCTGCAGACTCAAATCAAGGTGAAGATTCAGTAAGGCTTCAGTCCAGGGACATGAGCTGAGACCACCCATTTGCAGACCCTAAAAAGTCAGTGACTATAAAATTGGGTTCCACTTGACCCCAGCATCCCAGGAGAAGTCCCTCAGAATGGCTACAGAGACTCGCTTGCCTGTCATTGTCCCCTTTTATAGGATCAGTGGGAGTGGGTAGGAAGCTTCAGGTTGAACAGTGACTANTGCTTGCTTGGTACCTGGGAGAGGGGCCTAAGGCCACCCCTCAGCCACTCTCTTCACGCCCGCCCCCACTCTTTTGATCAAGTCGCTCGGACTGAGCCCTGCTGACAAGGACGACACCAGTGACTTCAGGTCCAGCAACTTGCCTGAAGAGGCCCAGCCTGGGTGGTCAAGGCCATTTGGATGGATGCCAAGTTTGTGGGAAGGGCTGAGAACACGCTATTCTTTTCTACCCTGGCTTATTTCTACTTGACCATAGATCTATTTCTCTCCAAATGGAGGACTTTTACAGGAAGGCTAGTGACCTTGCAACTCAGAAAAGTTACAACAGAAAACCAGTGTTATTTCCTGTTTGGTTCCTGATCAAAAAGCCAAAGTGTATGGAGGGCTGAGAGTGCACAGACTGTGTGCAGGCTCTGTCCACACCATTCTTGTTTTAATCACATCAGCTCTAGGAATCATCAGCTCCATTTTTCGGATAAAGAAACAAGGAAAGTTCTCACAGCCTGAGAGTCGTGCAGCTAGACTCCTGGTGGACCTAAGTGGTGCCACCATAAGTCCTGGCGGACTGCTGGTGCCCAAGCAGAAAGGGAAGCAGAGGGCCTGGACCTTCCATGGAGGCCCACTCACTCTTCCATCAGGGTTGTTTCATCCTAGAAAATGCCCGGGGTCATGCTCACCTCCTCTCATCTTTTGAGGGGGAGACAGCGGAGTGATGGGTGTTATCCCATGAGGACCACTCACTACAGTTCGGCCTTACAATCACTCTGGAAATTAGACCAGGAATCTGATTTGATTTTGCTGATAAGCAGCCAAGGGGAAGGGCAATGTAGGAGCTTTCTTCCTGCAACTCAGGGGAAGAGCCAAGATTCAAGCCAAGGTTGTCATTTGCCTACTGTAAAGTCCACTCCTTGTTTAAAAAGTTACTTTTTGTTTTTCATCCTTTTTTCTTTCCAGTGAATTCTCTCCTACTGATTCTTCTCTCTTCCACTAGCAAGAGTTTATCTTTTTTACTTCCCTGTCTAGGGAAGTTATACTTTCCATAAAACCACTGCCAGATGTAGACCTCAGCTAATCCACATGCTGTGTCCAGTTGTCATGAAATTCCTCTGTGAGAATGCAGAATGGATGCTGGACACTCGTGGACTCAATAACACAAGCTCATGGGAGAGCAACCATGGGAGCTGCAGACTCAAATCAAGGTGAAGATTCAGTAAGGCTTCAGTCCAGGGACATGAGCTGAGACCACCCATTTGCAGACCCTAAAAAGTCAGTGACTATAAAATTGGGTTCCACTTGACCCCAGCATCCCAGGAGAAGTCCCTCAGAATGGCTACAGAGACTCGCTTGCCTGTCATTGTCCCCTTTTATAGGATCAGTGGGAGTGGGTAGGAAGCTTCAGGTTGAACAGTGACTAGAGAGGCTTTACAGTCATCCAAGCAGAGGGGATACCTGAGGTCATGCAGACAGCCCAGATGACCTCAGGGAAACTGGTCTCGGCCACTCGCTGTTAGGCTGCCTTTGTCACCATAGCAAGGATGTGGAAGCAAGAAAAATAATATAAGAATAATGTGGTTTGTATGTAAAGTGGAATATCATTCACTTTTAAAAGGAAGATTTTTTCTTTTATTTTAAAAGGAAGAAAATTCTGACACATGCTATAGCCTGGATGTGCCTTGAAGACATTATGTTCAGTGAAATAAACCAATCACAAATGACTTACTGTATTTTTCTGTTTTAATTAGGTAGGCAGTGTAGTCAGATTGATGCAGACAGAAAGTAGGATGGTTGCCAGGGGTGGTGGGAGGGGACAGTGGGGCATTACGGTCTAATGGAGTTTCAGGTTTTTAGGATGAAAGAATATGGAGAGAGATGGTGGTGATGGCTGCACAACATTTGAATGTATCTGATACCACTCACCTGTACACTTGAAAATGGTTAAGTCGTAAATTTTACATGGTATATATTTTACCACAGGAAGTAAACAAGAAAGAAAAAAATCTCGTTACAAGATTTGTTTCCACTCACATGAGGTCCTGAGAGGAGCAAGTTCATGAAGACCAGGGGTAGAGTGGTGCTTGCCAGGGATGGAGGGTAGGGAGGATGGGGTGTTAGTATATAATTGGGACAGAGTTTCATTTTTGATGTAAAACATTTTGTGGATGGTGATGCTAGTTGTACAGCTATGTGGGTGTCCTTAATATCACTGAACTGAACACTTAAGAAATGGCTAAAATGNAGACCTACATTGTCTATGCTCTAAGTCATCTTGGTTTAGGAAAGCTTTTGTAGGAACACAGACACACCTGCCTCCACATCCAGGCTCTGCCCCTGCTTAACCTGTGCCTCGGGCCATGACCTCATCTCCCTGAGCTTTCATTTCCCTTCTTCTGTAATGAAGATCACCCTTTTCTCAGACAGTCGTCCTGAGGATGGAGAGATGGGCGGGGTCCTACCCACCCCCTGCTCATCCAGGAGGCTTCCTCTGGCTGAGTGTGAACAAGATCCAGCTGTCCTCAGCTCTGCAGATGCAGCCGCCTTCTGTATGTCTCTGCAATAAACCACGCACACCTTCTGGTCCCAGATATATTCGGAGAATCAAAAAGGAAGTGAAACCCTCACTTGTGAGTGGCTCAAGTTACCAACACTCTACCCACCAGGCCCCACCCAGACCTATTTCCACCCTCTTGCTGCCCCATTAGAGAAACAACCCCAGCCCCGACCTCCAATGTCCTTCTGACACAGCCCACCCCGCCTTGGCTCCTTGAAGGAGACCTGCCACCAACACACCGTGAGCCCCTTGGCAAACCACTGCCCCACCCCATGGCTGGCTTTCCACCCCCTCAGCCCTCTCCACCCACCCACTCACCAGCCTGCCTGCTTTATTCACCTTCATGCCACCAGCACGTGGCATGTTCCAAAACACACCAGCTCCTCACCGCATCCTGGTCATATTGCTGCTGCCTAGGGTCACATCCACGTGGCTTCTAGGGTTTGTTCATGCAGGTCCTTCTGCCAGGACACCTGCTGCATTGAACCTGGAGAAATCATACTCACTCTGTAAAGCCAAAGTCTGGCATCACCTCCTCTGAGAAGCCCTCCAGGACCTCCCCTGCAAAGTCCCCTGTCCCTGCTTTGCTTGCTTGGTACCTGGGAGAGGGGCCTAAGGCCACCCCTCAGCCACTCTCTTCACGCCCGCCCCCACTCTTTTGATCAAGTCGCTCGGACTGAGCCCTGCTGACAAGGACGACCCCAGTGACTTCAGGTCCAGCAACTTGCCTGAAGAGGCCCAGCCTGGGTGGTCAAGGCCATTTGGATGGATGCCAAGTTTGTGGGAAGGGCTGAGAACACGCTATTCTTTTCTACCCTGGCTTATTTCTACTTGACCATAGATCTATTTCTCTCCAAATGGAGGACTTTTACAGGAAGGCTAGTGACCTTGCAACTCAGAAAAGTTACAACAGAAAACCAGTGTTATTTCCTGTTTGGTTCCTGATCAAAAAGCCAAAGTGTATGGAGGGCTGAGAGTGCACAGACTGTGTGCAGGCTCTGTCCACACCATTCTTGTTTTAATCACATCAGCTCTAGGAATCATCAGCTCCATTTTTCGGATAAAGAAACAAGGAAAGTTCTCACAGCCTGAGAGTCGTGCAGCTAGACTCCTGGTGGACCTAAGTGGTGCCACCATAAGTCCTGGCGGACTGCTGGTGCCCAAGCAGAAAGGGAAGCAGAGGGCCTGGACCTTCCATGGAGGCCCACTCACTCTTCCATCAGGGTTGTTTCATCCTAGAAAATGCCCGGGGTCATGCTCACCTCCTCTCATCTTTTGAGGGGGAGACAGCGGAGTGATGGGTGTTATCCCATGAGGACCACTCACTACAGTTCGGCCTTACAATCACTCTGGAAATTAGACCAGGAATCTGATTTGATTTTGCTGATAAGCAGCCAAGGGGAAGGGCAATGTAGGAGCTTTCTTCCTGCAACTCAGGGGAAGAGCCAAGATTCAAGCCAAGGTTGTCATTTGCCTACTGTAAAGTCCACTCCTTGTTTAAAAAGTTACTTTTTGTTTTTCATCCTTTTTTCTTTCCAGTGAATTCTCTCCTACTGATTCTTCTCTCTTCCACTAGCAAGAGTTTATCTTTTTTACTTCCCTGTCTAGGGAAGTTATACTTTCCATAAAACCACTGCCAGATGTAGACCTCAGCTAATCCACATGCTGTGTCCAGTTGTCATGAAATTCCTCTGTGAGAATGCAGAATGGATGCTGGACACTCGTGGACTCAATAACACAAGCTCATGGGAGAGCAACCATGGGAGCTGCAGACTCAAATCAAGGTGAAGATTCAGTAAGGCTTCAGTCCAGGGACATGAGCTGAGACCACCCATTTGCAGACCCTAAAAAGTCAGTGACTATAAAATTGGGTTCCACTTGACCCCAGCATCCCAGGAGAAGTCCCTCAGAATGGCTACAGAGACTCGCTTGCCTGTCATTGTCCCCTTTTATAGGATCAGTGGGAGTGGGTAGGAAGCTTCAGGTTGAACAGTGACTAGAGAGGCTTTA
Organism: Raphicerus campestris; assembly: GCA_006410735.1. NCBI lineage: Eukaryota > Metazoa > Chordata > Mammalia > Artiodactyla > Bovidae > Raphicerus > Raphicerus campestris. Next base: position 8,047 of record SJYW01026659.1, read on the forward strand.
CAGTCATCCAAGCAGAGGGGATACCTGAGGTCATGCAGACAGCCCAGATGACCTCAGGGAAACTGGTCTCGGCCACTCGCTGTTAGGCTGCCTTTGTCACCATAGCAAGGATGTGGAAGCAAGAAAAATAATATAAGAATAATGTGGTTTGTATGTAAAGTGGAATATCATTCACTTTTAAAAGGAAGATTTTTTCTTTTATTTTAAAAGGAAGAAAATTCTGACACATGCTATAGCCTGGATGTGCCTTGAAGACATTATGTTCAGTGAAATAAACCAATCACAAATGACTTACTGTATTTTTCTGTTTTAATTAGGTAGGCAGTGTAGTCAGATTGATGCAGACAGAAAGTAGGATGGTTGCCAGGGGTGGTGGGAGGGGACAGTGGGGCATTACGGTCTAATGGAGTTTCAGGTTTTTAGGATGAAAGAATATGGAGAGAGATGGTGGTGATGGCTGCACAACATTTGAATGTATCTGATACCACTCACCTGTACACTTGAAAATGGTTAAGTCGTAAATTTTACATGGTATATATTTTACCACAGGAAGTAAACAAGAAAGAAAAAAATCTCGTTACAAGATTTGTTTCCACTCACATGAGGTCCTGAGAGGAGCAAGTTCATGAAGACCAGGGGTAGAGTGGTGCTTGCCAGGGATGGAGGGTAGGGAGGATGGGGTGTTAGTATATAATTGGGACAGAGTTTCATTTTTGATGTAAAACATTTTGTGGATGGTGATGCTAGTTGTACAGCTATGTGGGTGTCCTTAATATCACTGAACTGAACACTTAAGAAATGGCTAAAATGGTAAGTTTGATGACTTTTAAAATTAATAAAAAGTTGTTAGAAAGCTGAAACCTTGTGGGAAAGCATAGCAGCACCTGAGCCCTTTCTAGTCTGCAAAACACTTTCACACACATCACTGTGGAAGCCCCCACAACCTTGTGATGGAAATATTTATTATTCCTGTATCACCCAGGAAAACTAAGGTTTAGACTTGCCCTCCAAATGGGGAAGTTGGGCTGGTCTTTCTGCCTCTTGTTGGGTATATTTTCTGTACTATGTCATTTTCTTAGAGGAAAAGAAATACTTAAACCCTCCAGTAGCCTAAAAATGTAATTTTCTTCCATAAATGATCCCTATTAGCTTGAGATGAGTCATAAACATCAAATACTGCTTGGTCTATGAAGTGAGTCCAAAGACCCTAGTCCCTAGTGGGCATAGGGAGTCTGGCTGGCCCCACAGGGCCTCACTGTAACTGGTGCCAAGTGTTAACTCACTCCTGGAACACTCCACCTCAGGGAGAAAGCTGCCTGAATTCTTCCGTCACTGGGGCTTTGAGCCCCATTCTGCTGTGTGCATGTCTCCCCGTCTTCCGTGAGTGACAAGAGGATTTGCCATCACGCAGCCCTCCTGGAATTCATCTCCTCTACCTTTTTGCTGTGACTTGGTGTCCTTGCTCATAGAAAGAGTGAGTAGCTTGCAGAGTCACTGAGAGGATTGTTAGAAACGCCACGAGAAGAAAAAGCCACCCCTAAGGATCGTCGATGGAGGCCTTTATTGGGCGGTCGCTCTTGGGCAGAACTCCCGGGGGCGAACGAGCAAGGGAAGGGAGTCTGCAAGGTATGGGGGTTGGGAGGGGATTTTATGGTCAGGGCTGGCGTCCAAGCCAGGTTCACCCATATAAGGAAGCACGGGCTGTAGTGGCGATTGGTGTCCAAGGGCTCCGTGTTGGCGCTTGATTGGGCCAGGCTATGGGGTTGGTCCCCGGAAGTTTGGTCCGCTTCCGGTTCCTGTTTGGGCAGTGGCCAACCGCCGGGGCCTTCCGGGCTGTGACGCATCCGGCTAGGATAGACCTCTCAAGGATGAGTGAGAGAAGGTAGGGACTGGGTTTGGCAAACAGTAGGTGCTCAGTCGTGTCATTACCTCCTTTCCTCTTTCAAAGCCCCGGCAAGTTGTCTGCTGTTCTCGTCATTCCTGTGCGTGGATGAGAAGGTAGACGTAGAGGATTCATTCATTTCCTAAGGTCACAAAGCCAGCTTCACCTCCTTTTCTTTTACCCACTGATCCTCGCCTCCAAAATTCAGCTCTTGAATCAGAGACTTAAAAAAAAAAAGTAAGTATAGACTCATAGACAAAACCACACAGTTGCAAAAATACTACAGAGAGGTCCTATGTATCTTGCACCCACTTTTCCTACAGTGGTGATAACTTATGTAGCTACAGTCACTATCAGATTACAACTAACTAGACTACAGACCTCCTTGAATTTCACCAATTGCTGCATGCTCTTGTTTTTATGTTTTGGGGATGATCCTAAGGCATCTTATCATACGTGCAGATTCTCCATTTAACCAACATGACAACTGACATACAGAGTGTTCTGTCACTAGAAACTCTCTGTGCTGGGCCTTTAAGGTCACCCTTCCTGGGTCTTCCCTAACTCTTGGCAACCACTGGTCTGTTCTCCATCCCTAGAATTTTGGCATTTTAAGAATATTTTATAAGTGGACTTGGGCAGTGTGTAACACCTTAAGACTGACCTTTTAAAACATTTACTCAACAAAACTGTCCTTGTGACGCACCCAACTGGCTGCGAGTATTTGCTTTGTGTGGATAGGTGATCCTAGATCTATAACAAAGGATCTTGGAGGCCTCTCCCAACTCATCCTCTCTGCCAGGATCCTTCCAGAGCCCCTGAATGGGCTTCACCTTCAGGAACCAGCAGCTCCATGCACGACCCCTGTCACTTGTCACTTTGCTTTCTGCAGGAAGAGATTTGGTCATGGCTTCCTCCTCTCTGCCCTGTCCTCTCTCCATCTGACCCTCCTGAAAGATTGTTGCTGAGCCATGAAAGACACTGGGATTCTTGGCCTCCAGAGGAGAGGAAATGGCAACCCACTCCAGTGTTCTTGCCTGGAGAATCCCAGGGATGAAGGAGCCTGGTGGGCTGCAGTCTATGGGGTCGCACAGAATCAGACACTACTGAAGCGACTTAGCAGCAATAGCAGCAGAAGAGAGGAATTCAAGCCGAGGCCAGTGGCAAGGCTTGATCACTCAAAGCTTTTGTGTAATAAAAGTTTTATTAAAGTATTAAAGTATGCTTTTATAAAAGTATAAAGTATAAAAGAGAAAGCTTCCAACATACAAATCAGAAGGGGGCAGAAGTAGTACCCTCCTGCTAGTCTTTAGTAGGAAGTTATATACCTACTGCTGCTGTTGCTGCTAAATCGCTTCAGTTGTGTCCGACTCTGTGCAACCCCAGATGGCAGCCTACCAGGCTCCGCCCCTGGGATTCTCCAGGCAAGAACACTGGAGTGGGTTGCCATTACTAGTAGGCTGCTAATGAGAGAAAGGAAATGTCTCAAAACTCAGAGATTGGCACCAGACCCCTCACCTACAACATGCATTTTGAGATAACATTGGTACCAGGTGAGTTTTCCTGGACCATAAAACAGTTGACATGAATCTTGAAGAAAGGTAGTTTTCCAAGCAAAGACATAGTCTCATTTACATAGCTTAAGAGAACATTTGCATGAGTAAAACATACTGGTTTGTAATGTAATTTCTGAGTGTTAGGCAAACTGGAACCGGAACCGATTTGAAGAAAGACAGAATCTAGGGTAAATACATAGTTCATTAACATAGTTAGAAAAACATTTCCATGAGAAAAATGCACTGGTTAGTTCAAGGTTTGAGAAAAGTTAAGTTCAGGTGGAACCAGGCATCGCCATGGCAACACAGAATTTTAAAAGAAACCTCCTTTTAAATTTGTATAGAGAAGGGGAAAAATCTGACACTTGTAGTTTAAAGAATGTCTGACACTTGCAGCCTATTTCCTCCATTTGGAGACCCCTAGCCTTCCTGGCTGTTACCTTCTCACTCCCTGTCCCTTCTCAGGATGTACTCTTCTGAATCTCTTCCCCTATCATCTCCACAGCTTTCTAAAATGTAACATTTTTAAAAAATGAGATATAAGTCACATAACATACAATCATAATTGAAAAGTAGTTTTTAGCATATTCGCTATGTGTATAAATATCACCACTACATAGTTCCAGAACTTTTCCATCACCCCAGAAAGTGAAGGGAAAAAGTTAAATTTTAAAGCAACCCTTTGTTCTGTTTCTTAAGGGCTAGTCTTGACTCATGGAGGAGGAACCTGTCCTTTATCTGATAACCTATAGTCTAATTTCCTGGCTTTGGAAGGGGCCCTCCAGGTAATCGTTTCTTTTGTTAATCTTTTCTAGAAGAATGACCAACCGCCGCGGGATATGAGGTGGTCGATCAGCCGTTTCAGCCTAGTAACTTCCAGACCTATCTCTGTAAAGGTCAAACTATGCCCACCAATCAGTTTGCTGAAATTGTCCTCATCCCACCCACCTATACCTGCCTGCAACTTTTAGTTTATAAAAACTATTCTGTAACTAGCATCGGGGTTCTCTCCTCCCGAGGAGACTGAACCCCGGCGCGCCGGCCTAATAAATCCTCTTGCCTATTGCATCGAATTCGAGTCACTGTGGTCTTTGGAGCGACAGATCCTGAGAAAAGGCCGCGAGGTCTTACAAAAGCATGCCCATACTTATTACAAGTTAATCCTAGTTCCTCCTGCCACCTTGCCTGGGGAAGGCTGAGGGATGGGAATTTGCAGGGATTGGTTCTTAATCTTATTTGATACCATGGCTAGGGTGGGCCAGTCTGGGAACTGAGTCTTGGAAGCCTGAAGAGGTCACTGATTCACAGGCCACAGTGTTGGGATCTCCAGGAGAGGGGAGGGCCCAGACGTGGGAGCTGGGAGAAGTCAATGTTCACCGCCACAGATGATCCAAGCAATGGTCAACTCACAGGGTCTGAACAGAGAGACAGAGTTCTGAAAGGATGAGAAGACTGTAAGCCTAGAGGAGGGATGAAGCCTAGTCAAGGTCTTGTATTGGTTGGGATGGGGATGCTGAGTTGCTGTAACGAAGGGCTCACAAAATATATTGGTATTATCAACAAACAATGTAGATTTTTTTCATTTCAGATATGAAAATCCAAGTTGCTAGGTATTTGGGAGGTAGGTGAAAGGTAGGTTGACTGTTATTGCCCTGCCATCATTCCCAGGGGGTTGTACATGGAAGCTGGTTCTCATCATACATTCCAGCCCAAAGGAAGGACAAAAGAGGACATGGAGCCCAGGAATTTCCCTTCATCGACGTGTCCTAGAAGGTCCACACATCATTCCCNACAAGTTAATCCTAGTTCCTCCTGCCACCTTGCCTGGGGAAGGCTGAGGGATGGGAATTTGCAGGGATTGGTTCTTAATCTTATTTGATACCATGGCTAGGGTGGGCCAGTCTGGGAACTGAGTCTTGGAAGCCTGAAGAGGTCACTGATTCACAGGCCACAATGTTGGGATCTCCAGGAGAGGGGAGGGCCCAGACGTGGGACCTGGGAGAAGTCAATGTTCACCGCCACAGATGATCCAAGCAATGGTCAACTCACAGGGTCTGAACAGAGAGACAGAGTTCTGAAAGGATGAGAAGACTGTAAGCCTAGAGGAGGGATGAAGCCTAGTCAAGGTCTTGTATTGGTTGGGATGGGGATGCTGAGTTGCTGTAACGAAGGGCTCACAAAATATATTGGTATTATCAACAAACAATGTAGATTTTTTTCATTTCAGATATGAAAATCCAAGTTGCTAGGTATTTGGGAGGTAGGTGAAAGGTAGGTTGACTGTTATTGCCCTGCCATCATTCCCAGGGGGTTGTACATGGAAGCTGGTTCTCATCATACATTCCAGCCCAAAGGAAGGACAAAAGAGGACATGGAGCCCAGGAATTTCCCTTCATCGACGTGTCCTAGAAGGTCCACACATCATTCCCCTTGAAGAACCTAGGTTAAAATTTTAAGTCTCCTTTGTGTTAAAACCCCGGAGGCAGGCCATGCCTCATGGAAAATAGCTTTCCCCTTATCTGGTGACTCAGAGCCTCCTGATCCTTGACAAAGCCCCACTATAGTAGTGAGTGTGAGTTTTTCTATTAATTCTTAACTGATGACTTATAACCTAGTTTCCTGGCCTTGCAAAGAGACCCCCTCTCAACGATGTATTTTCTGTCAGACTCTTCCGGGTAATTGTTCTTCTAAGGACTGGCCAACCGCCGCAGAGTGGTCAGCCAACCGTTTCGACTTAATTACCTGCAGACCTATCCCACCAATCAAACGTCCTCACCCCACCTACACCTGCCTATGGCCCCCTATCACATTGTTCCCAACATCCTGACCCCACTCCCACCTGCCTGTGATTTTTCGGTATAAAAATCCCCCGTGACAAGTGTTTGGGGTTCACTCCTCCCGAGGAGACTGAGCCCCGGCGCGCCGGCCTAATAAATCCTCTTGCCTATTGCATCGAATTCGAGTCACTGTGGTCTTTGGAGCGACAGATCCTGAGAAAAGGCCTCGAGGTCTTACACCCTCACCTTTGATTAGTCAGAATTTAGCAGTGAGGTTGCATGGAGCTACAAGAAAGTCTGGGCTGCCACAAACCCACCTAAAATTCACTGTCTTCCCTGTAAGAAATAAGGACACTAAAAATGGTTAAAGTGGCCAATTTTATGTTATGTATGTTTTACTACATTAAGAAAAAAGTTTTAAGCTTTTTTATTTTTTTAAAAAGGAGGGAAGGATGAAAATTTGGGGACAATTATTAGACTCTTCTACAACCACCAATGCAGAAAGTGCATGGTGTTTTTGTGGGAAAAAAACCTACCAGATATTACCTGGGCACTGTTCAAAAATTATTCAAAAAGCACAGAATAAGTGTCACCTTTTTTGCTGATCTCTCTAGATTAATCTCTATTCAATATTTTAAAATCTTTATAGGAAACTAAAGTTTTTTATTTGCCCAACAGTCAGATAGTAAAGTTCAGTGGCCTGCTGCCACCTCATCCTCTGTCTCTAAATGTCTCCTCTGTATGTCGCCACATACAGGGGAGACGCTGTGACACAGCGTCAGATGTGACCTCTCTCAATCGCTTACAGTTCTTTAATCTCAGTGGAGCCCCTCTGAGCATCTCACCATCACCCCAAGGGGACCACAGCCAGAAAATGATCATAGACATTTCTGGGTTTTGTATTCACAACCACAATCTGAAAGTAAGGTTTGGAATTACTTGGAAGAAAAAGCAACAGGGCGGAATTAAGAATGAGGAGGTGTCCAATGCCAGCAGTCAGAGACCAGTGGGAAAGTCGACAGCTCAGTGGAGGCAGGTGAAGAGATGAGCACTTGCTGGGACCAGCATGGACGGTCCATCTCAGGGGCCAGCAGTGAGGAGGGATGAGCACAGGGAACAAGAGAGGCTGGACAAGGAGGGGTATTAGCATGCTTTAGGCTCCAAAGACACACGTGGATGGCCGGAGAGGGAGCAAGGACCCCTCCCTTCTAAAAGGGACTCTGGGATCAGTGGCCCTTGGCTCTCATGCTCCTGTGTGGTGGGCAGTCAGGCAGCCGTGGGGATGCTCCCTCCCCCTTGGTGGGCAGACATGGGCACCCTCCAGCACTGCTCCTGCGCAAGGTGAACAGTCAATCCACAGGACCTTAAGGGGGAGAACTGATATTTGTGGGTCCTATAGTGGGTTAATTGGCCTCCTGAAAAGTATGTCCATGACCTAATCTCTGCAACTGTTTATGGGACCTTATGTGGAAAAGAGTCTTTGAAAATCCTTTAAGTGAAACATCTTGTAATGAGATCATTGCAGCTTATCTGGGTGGACCCTAAATCAACTAGCATCCTCATAAGATACACACAGAGACAACAGAGAGTAGGGGAGAAGGCAATGAAAAGACAGAGGCAGGATGCAGGGATGCGACCACAAGTCAGGGAATGCTGCAGCCACCACCAGCTGGGAGGAGCAGGGAAGGCCCCCCCAGAACTCCTATTGGAGTGGGCCCTGCTGACAGGAGGCAGCACCCCAGACTCCAGCACTGGCTCCCCCCACCTCTCCCATCACCTCCTGCTGCTCCCTCCGGAGGGCCTGAATGTGCACCTGCTTGGAGGCTGGACAGGTCAGCTGCTGGAAGCCTGACAAGTGTTTTGTCTAGAAGCTTGCAGCTCTCTTGAGCAACCGTGAGTTGTTAGTGGTGACCCCAGAAAGAAGAGGGGTCTTATGTGGAAAAGGGTCTATGAAAATCCTTTTAGTGAAACATCTTGTAATAAGATCATTACAGCTTATCTGTGTGTGTGTGTGTCGAGGGTACACAGTNAACCGTGAGTTGTTAGTGGTGACCCCAGAAAGAAGAGGGGTCTTATGTGGAAAAGGGTCTATGAAAATCCTTTTAGTGAAACATCTTGTAATAAGATCATTACAGCTTATCTGTGTGTGTGTGTGTTGAGGGTACACAGTCTGTTGGGCAATTTGTAGGAGGCAGAGGGGATGGAGGAGGTCAGACCCTTTCCTCCTGTGCGTTGGCCACCTTGAGGCTGCCCCTGGGTGCTGTGCTGAGGCTGATGGGGAAAGGCTTCTTTCTGAGATACAAGGAATCCAGGTTTATCACCACCGTGTCTCTCAGGGCCTGTTCAGTGCCAGGCTCTGAGGGAACACTGGGACCTGAGAGGGGAAGGACAGGTGACCAAGTGGCGAGACCCAGGGCTTTGCCTTCCTGTGCTTTCTGGCCCCTCAGTTCAGGACTGTGGGTGATGAGTGGTCCTGTGCAGGGGAGGCCGGCCCGGATGGAGGAAGTGAGAAGGGCTTACTGCACTGTCTGTGCTATGATCTTGGGTGTGCAATATTAAGATTTTAAAAAAGCCAAACTGTAGGCATGTCAATATAACAGGAGGAGCATGACCTTAGATCTTTGTGTTTAGGCAGGCAGAGACTAAGCCTAGAAACTTTGGGATTTTTAAATTCGCATTCCTAGGACTTTCCTGGAAGTTCCCTGGTTAAGACTCTGCGCTTCCACTGAGGATATAGTGGGTTTCATCCCTGGTCAGGGAACTGAGATCCTACACGCCAGGAGGCCCCGCTGAAACAAAAAATTAAGAAAAAAATAAAAAAAGAATAAAATGTACAATTTGATCCATTAAAAAAATATAATGAAATCACATTCCCCACCTATATACCCATGTCTTAAGGTCTGGACTTGGCCTCCAGTCTGCCCACAGAGAGCTATGTGACCCTGGGCAAGTCCCCTCCCGGGGAATTGTTTGTTCTGATTTCTTGTTTTTAAAAGCTGATTTCAGTCTTCCCGTGTGGGTTTGTAGCCTCCTCAACACACTCCTATGTGTGTTGAGGATGTTCACCCGTATCTACTGTAAATATTGCAAACACTATCTCCAGGATAGTGTATTCTGATCTGGCTTATGGTGTCCTTTGCAATTTTCAGTTTTTAAGAGTTTCAGTGGTTTCTGGGATTTGTGTCCTGGTGAGAAAATTTCCTCAACTCAGCAGTATTTTTCCAGTATGTTTTCATTTTGTCCAGTACGTTTGTAGTTAGCTTTTTTTTTTTTCCTTTCAGATTTACATTTAGGTCACTTCAGGATTCAGGATTGATTATAATTTTTTTGTTTCTTCTTCCTAATTTTCTTCTGCATCCTACCTGCCCCCTCCTTCCTTTGCCTTCTCCTCCTCTTCCGCTCTCCCTCCCTCCCTGCCTCTTTCTTCTCCTTAAAGCAGGCATGTTTAACAGGTGCCTACTGCAGTCAGAAAGGAACGCACTCTGCTTTAGTGAGGCTCCGCATCTGGCCATACAGTTGGGCGAGGAAAAGTTTCTCCAATCTCCTCTCTTCTGCCTCCTACCAACAGCCTCTCCAGGAAGCGATCAATCAGAGGCTAACAGAGGAGGACGCTCCGGATAGTAATCCAGCAGCGGAAGCACTCTCCCGCATCCGCAGGCAGCTGAGGCCCCAGACAAGGGTCAGGACCAGGACAAGAATGGGAGGGAAGGACGGAAGGATGAGGTCGAGGGTGCAGCCACGTTTACAAGTGTTTGGCATGATCTTAGTGCAATCTCTCCTGCTGATACTCCCCGTCTCTCTGCCTTGGCACTCGGTCCTTGTGTTCCATGATTTCAGTTGGCTACCTGGCTACCGGGGCTCATAAAGCTTCCAGAAGGAGGCAGGGGACCAGCCAGCTCTCCTCCCCCATGTGCTTCAGGGCCTGCCCGTATGAATTCTCTTCCACCCACATGTCAGTGCCTCCAGTCTCTGCCACCAGATACAATCCTAGCGAACAAGCTGCGGGTTAGGTTACTCTTTCTGAGGGAGAACCCTGGGCATCACAGAGGAAGATGTAGAAAGAAAGATTCTAGGATGGGGCTCAGGTGAGGCGATTTGTGGGAGGCTCTAAGGAAACAGGGCCACTCTAGGTTGAGTGCTGCAGAGAATGGCGGCAGTGGGGGCGCGGGGAGAGTCAATGAGAGTCTCAGTAACTCCGTGTATGGAGACCAGAGTGAGGGTAAAGGTGTGATTGGTAAAGAAGGAGCAGGGTTGCTTTTCAGCCAAGGGAGGGGGTGTGGTGTTGGTGAGGGCACAATGACAGGTGTTTGCTGTCTCCTTCGCTCCTGCTCTCAGGGTGACCCTGTGTGAGGCTGGAGTTCTGTGAGAGTCTTTACCTCCAACAGGAGAAGAGTATCACCTTGTTGTGACAACAGGCCAGTCTTGGGATGTCAGGTATTTTTCTTGTTTTATTTCTTAAAACTTTATAAATGCTCACATGAATAAACAGAAGGGAAAATAGCCGTAGAATGCAAGACTCCTCTTCTTATTAAATTCAATTAAGAATTAAATACTTCCCATTATACTAATTCTTATTTGCAACTATTTTATATCTAACTTTGGTGGTGTATATATATATATAATTTTTATTTTGTATTGAGTACAGTTGATTAACAGTATTGTTAGCTTCATGTGTACAAAGTGATTCAGTTATACACATATATGTATCTATTCTTTTTCAAATTCTATTCCCATTTAGGTCACTAGAGAACACTGAGCAGAGTTGCGTGTGCTATGCAGTAGGTCCGTGATGGCTATCTATTCTACATTTAGCAATGTGTACATGTGAATCCTTTTTGGATATATTTTTTCTAAAACCTTCTAATTTTAATATTATTATGGACTAATGTCCTTTAACAGACTCAGCCTGGTCCAATTAAACAAGATAATAATATTTATTTTCCATTATGATTCTGTGTGGGTGCCCCTGGTAACCACTGCTCTGAGCATCTTCAAGAGCATCTTTGTCTTTGCAGGAGCAGAGATGCCAGCCTATGGAGTTCACCTCCCCTGCAAGGGGTCTTCCTTCCTCTGAGTGGACAGAAGCCCATGGGTGCACATGTGGGTGGGCAAGATGCTGCTGGACAGTGTGTCTGTTTAAGGTCACAGTTCACTCTGATTATTGTGGTTTCTGTGTGTTATCACCCCTATGTGTTTAGAGAACTTGGTTTCATCAACATGAACATGTCTTCTACACTGACAGCTGTCACAGCAGCAGTCAGGCTTCTTATTTGTACTTCATCTGGCTGCTCCCACCATTTTAAGCCGGTGGCACCAGCCACAACCCCATTCTTGTGGATTACTAACTTCTATGAAGTTACTTCTGCTGTCTTAAAGTTTAAAAAATCCGAGTGCTAAATGCATATTGTTAAAATAAATCAATTTCTACAGAGAATTCTGCTCATTTCTCCCCAAGGAAAAGCTTCTTTCTTTAGATAATTAATATCTTTAGATGATATTCTTACCTTGGGGGACAGAATAATGTGTGAGTGTTTGCTCTGGGATAGGAGCCTGGACTCGAATTCTGGCTGGGCACTTTGAGCACATTATTTAACTTCTCTGAGCTTCAGTTTCCTTTCTTAAAGGGTCATTGTGAGAACTAAAAGTAAGTGAAAGCCTGCCAAGCACTTGGAATGTTGCTTGGTGCAAAGAGGGGAGTCCTCAACCACAATAGCTAATAAATGCTAGGTATTGCATTTTTCTTTCTCTTGATTTAAAATTTTTGATATTTAATTACTTACCAAAAAAGAATTTCAGTTATGTTGATCCATTTTCTCATACATTTCCCCATCTTCTCATAATATCATTATATTACTAAATTTATATCCTGTATTAAAAATCTTTGTAGTTATAAGCACTTTATTTAAACTTCTATTTCTGAGGTCCTCAGGTGCAGCCAGTATTTCCTGACTCCCCTCTGACAGAAGAACTTTGAAAATGGAAAATTTTTGAAAACTCAAACCCATGTCTCAATAAGATTAGAAAGATATTTTATTGATAAAGTGAGAACCAGATGCATGGAAAAGGGAGATAAATAATGAAACAAACAAGAAAAGGAAATATTAATCGTTTCCTTCCTTCAGGGCTTCATCTCCCAACTTCTAGCAGTGTACTTTAATTTTCATATTGATCGACAACAAATCCATTAGTTCTCATGTTTAAATGCTCTGTTTGGGGAATATTACAGCAGTCCAATGGTTAAGACTCTACTTTTACTGCCATGGACCAGGGTTTGACATCTGGTCATGCAGTTCATCCAAATATATATATGTTGCTGCTGCTGCTGCTAAGTCGTTTCAGGCGTGTCCGACTCCATAGATGGCAGCCCACCAAGCTCCCCTGTCCCTGGGATTCTCCAGGCAAGAACACTGGAGTGGGTTACCATTTCCTTCTCCCATGCATAAAAGTGAAAAGGGAAAGTGAAGTTGCTCAGTCATGTCTGACTCTTAGTGACCCCACGGACTGCAGCCTACCAGGCTCCTCTGTCCATGGGATTTTTCCAGGCAAGAGTACTGGAGTGGGTTGCCATTGCCTTCTCTGAAATGCTCAGTTTTGTTCAAAAAGTTAGAAATCAAACAAGAGTGTTAACATTTTTTATCTCCAATATTTCCTCCATTTCTTTCAAACGATTTGTCATATGATATTGTGTCCCCTGTCCCCACAGATTCTGGACTTCTTATCCCATTCTGGACTGGTTTTTCTCTAGGTCTACTGCATGCCCAGCTAGGATCCTTGGATTTCCTTCTCTCTGGTTGATGTTCCTGATTCCTGGATCCACATCTTTCATGGTTATCTCACTCCATAAAAACACACACACCNTCTCATGTTTAAATGCTCTGTTTGGGGAATATTACGGCAGTCCAATGGTTAAGACTCTACTTTTACTGCCATGGACCAGGGTTTGACATCTGGTCATGCAGTTCATCCAAATATATATATGTTGCTGCTGCTGCTGCTAAGTCGTTTCAGGCGTGTCCGACTCCATAGATGGCAGCCCACCAAGCTCCCCTGTCCCTGGGATTCTCCAGGCAAGAACACTGGAGTGGGTTACCATTTCCTTCTCCCATGCATGAAAGTGAAAAGGGAAAGTGAAGTTGCTCAGTCATGTCTGACTCTTAGTGACCCCACGGACTGCAGCCTACCAGGCTCCTCTCCATGGGATTCTTCCAGGCAAGAGTACTGGAGTGGGTTGCCATTGCCTTCTCTGAAATGCTCAGTTTTGTTCAAAAAGTTAGAATCAATCAAGAGTGTTAACATTTTTTATCTCCAATATTTCCTCCATTTCTTTCAAACGATTTGTCATATGATATTGTGTCCCCTGTCCCCACAGATTCTGGACTTCTTATCCCATTCTGGACTGGTTTTTCTCTAGGTCTACTGCGTGCCCAGCTAGGATCCTTGGATTCCCTTCTCTCTGGTTGATGTTCCTGATTCCTGGATCCACATCTTTCATGGTTATCTCATTCCATAAAAACACACGCACCTTTTTCCCCCTGTAGCTCATTCCCAAATAACTTTCTCAGAAACAACTATGACGGTAACCTTTCTATTCCCCATTTAGCTCTGTTTCTTCTGTCGTTTGTTTGTTGAATTTTCTGCAACCTTTCTTTGATTTTCTCTTCCATCCTTTCTTTATAGTATTTTGTAAACACTTTATTAATTTCCAAGATCTATTTTTCTTTGTTTCATTATTTATTTCCCTTTTCCAGGCATCTTGTTCTCATTTTATGAGTAAAATATCTTTCTAATCTTCTTGAGACATGGGTTTGAGTTTTCAAATTTTTTCAATTTTCAAAATTCTCTGTTTTGTGACTTCTCTGGTGGTCCAGTGGCTAAGACTCCGTGCTCCCAGTGCAGGTGGCCCGTGTTCCGTCCCTTGTCAGGGAACTAGATTCCACAAGCTCAACAGAGAGTTCATATGCCACAGCTAAAATATCCTACTGCTACAGCTAAGATCCAGCTTGGCCAAATAAATAAATAATTTTTTAAAATTATCTGTTTCCTCTGATGTCATTTTTATCTTTTTTTTCCAGGTTGTCATATTTCTCATATGTCTGATCCTGAATTGCCCACTCAAATTAAGATGGAGAAGGGTTGATGGATGCATTTTTGTAAAGTGATCAGGTGAGGACCTGTGATTTCCATAAAACAGAAGTTTTTTTCTGCTGTCTTTCTATTCTGATTTCCACACTTTGTTGCAGATATAAGGCTGCTGTGAATATGGGATGCACCATGGGATTGGTGAGCTTGTCCCCTGACCTCCCCTCTGGCTCCCTCTCATCTTGGTCCCTCTCTGGGACTCTGCCCAGCAGACCATTTTTCTCACCTCTACTCACTCTTGCTGTTTCTCTCCCTCTGCTCTTCTCTATTGAGCTATCACTTCTCCATTCACTCAGTCCTCAAATACGTGTTGAAGACTCTAAGCTCTTATTACCACCATTCAGGCTTTTTTTTTTTTTTTTAATTAGCCACAGAGTGAGGAGAGGCAGAGTATGGGTTCTTGAGCCCAAGAGTGGGATAGAACCCAGTCTATGTTGAACAAGGCTTCTGACCTTGGGCAAATCACAAAGCATCTATGCTTCAGCTTCCTTAGTATAAACAGGGATACGTGGGGACAGACTTCCAGCTTATTAGCATTATAAATATGCTTTATAATTTGTGAACTCTTAGAGCAAATACCAGTGCAGAACAAAGTCAGAAACACAAACCACTCTCATCAATAGCTGTTACTGTAACTATAAGGACCTTTACTATCATTTCAGCCAGGTTTCAGTAGGGGTAGTTAATAAACGCTTTTTTAAATTCTTAAAATAGCACAGAAATATAAGCAACATTTGCTTTCTTTTGTTATCTCCCAGCACGAGATAGTCACAACCAGAATCAAAAGAGATTCTATCAATATACAGATCTGCTACTTAAACAACTGAGAACTGGCAAGACTGAAAGGCTGGACACACCACATATCATGAGTGTGAATGTACATTGGTGTGGTTTCTTTCCAAAGCAGTGTGGCTCGAAGTAGAAAACAATTTTAGATGTTAATCCACTCAGACACAGTTATTCTACTTCTGAAATAACTTAAGGAAGCGGTCAAATGCATGCAAAGTTTTCCACAAGAAGGGTGTTCTTTGTACTATGCTTACAAAAATAATTAAAAGAGCCCCAAATTTATCAGTCAGGGGAGGCCAGCAGAGAGGACAGAGTACCATTCAGGTCCTCAGCCACCCAGGGCGGGGCTGAGGGATGGGGTGGAGCTGGTGGGACTCCAGGCAGAAACAAGGAGGACATGGGCTGTGGGAGCTGAAGCCCCAGGAACTTTATCAAGGCAGAGACTTGAGCACAGGGAGCAAGACATCCTTTTAGAATGAAAGAGAAGAGTTGTTTACTGACAAACATTTGTCCACAAGTATATATTTTTGTATATTAAAGGGCACAGAGCATAGTCATCACAAACCTGGGATTTGGATCAGAAAGACTTGGGTTGAAGTCCAGGCTCTGGAATCAGTGTGAAAACTTGGGCTGACCTAAGTTTAGGTGAGTTTCAGGAATCTTCATGTCATAGATGCTAGATCAATATCTCCTATTACCAGTCAGTGACACAAGTGTTCCCAGTCTCAATTTCCAGAGTATTCCTCCCTGTCTGTTCTTTCTCTGGTTTTATTGCTCCTATAACTTTGCAGATGACTGTCTTCTGTCTAATTACCTTCTCCTTGTGCCCCAACAGGAGATCAGGACTCTGACTTGGCCTGGAAGGAGCTGGTAGGATGATGAGCAACTTTCCTTAACTAGTGGCCAGCAGAGCCTGGGAGACAGAGAACCACGCTGGGTCAAGTCTCTGGTGGCGCTTGTGGCCATCCCAGGGGAATCCACCAGAGACCTCGCCCCTCACTGCGTCCTGCAGTCACTGCTCACTCATGATCTAGCCAACTGTCTGCTTTTTCTTCCCCAAGGGTGAAGCCACACCTCCTTCCAGCCTGACACAGACAGGGAGCTGAAGGGACATCTCTGAGATTACCTGCTGCCACCATGAGCTCAGAAGACCTGGGGGCTACTCTGGTAATCAGCAGTCTCTTATCTGGCTGGTTGCTACTTGGGACCCAGAACTGAGGTGATGCCAACTGACTGAATTAACCTAGAGAAGAATCAAGAACCAAGAAGGGACTGGATAAGCATCCTTGGGCCCCCCAGAGGAGTCAGGGGATTCCCCCACCCAGGGATCCATCCAGGACCTTCCAGGACCTCTACTCAGGGAGCAAGTCTAAGGTATTCACTTTTTCACCCTATTGTCCAGTAAGTGACTCAAAGTGAAGCCAGGACAGCCATCGGGAGGGGGACAGCAGAGGGAGTCCCCAGGGCCAGGCGGGGCGTGGAGAGGAAGTTCCCCAGCATCCCTGGAGCGTCTTCTGTCCTCTTCCTTTGTCCAGGCTTCCTCCTGCTCCTACTTCCTGGAGTGTAACCACAGAGGCCATTTTCTCCAGTTCTCTCTCTGCTTTCAGCCCAACTGCCCTGCAGGTGTCAGCGGACTCTGAACAGAACCCCAGTCTGGCTTTTGCCACCTGTCACCTATGTGATGTGGAGTGACTTACCTGACCTCACCTGTAAAATTGGAAAAGTTTTTCCCTATGTTGTGATGAGGATCAAATATAGTGTGTATCCATGGCCTGGGCCACACAGTAGGTCCTGCCTAGGGTGGTGCTATCCCCTCTACCTGGAATGTATTCATTTAGGTGGAAACCTCTCCCCTCCTCCTGAATTCCCCCCTTTCCTGTTCTGTGTTTAGACACCTGCCAAGTGCTCTCATATATAAGCACCTGCTTATCAGGTGTGATACCTCAGGCAGGTACTGACTCTATTGATCTCAAAGGCTTCCCTGCAGACACCCAAGTACTCAGTTATCCCCCCGTCCATCCCCACCCCAATCAATCAATACACAGATTTAGTGTTTTGGGTTCCCTCCACATGAGCCCTATATTCCTTTCTCCCTTACTTACACAGGAAAAAGAGAAAAATTAAAAGTCTTCATGCTACGGGACAGAGAGAGGAAGAGAGATTTGGTTTTTCTTCTAATAAGGACATTAATCTTACTGGATTAAGGCCACACACTTATGGATGGTGTCATATCATTATAATTACCACCTTAAAGTCCCTATCTTCATATAGTCATGGCAAGGGTGGAGAGGCATTCAGGGCTTCATCTTATGAATTTGGGAGGAAGAACAGTCCATCCAAAGCCCCAGGTGAATCCATCATCAGTACCTAAGGTGACTATTGCTCAGGAGGATGAACTTTAACTGCTTTAAACTCAGTACCATTTACCTTCCATCATAATTTCTTCTGATCTTTTTATTTTTCTGTCTAGAAGGCAAAAGCTTTTTTAAGGATGTCGTTGAACATTTCCGGAAAGAGTGAGCAAGGAAGAACTGCATTTCCTACTCACTGAAGGGAAACCCTGAGACAGTTTTGTGGCTGAGGCTGATTTGTCCAGGTAACCCACACAGGGTTGCCAAGAACTTCACCTAAGTCACCCAGATCCCCCAAAGAAGATCTCACCCAGGCTAGCTTCCTCCTGGCAGGCACATCTCCAGGCAGCATCCTTTGAATGGGGTTGAGGATGTTCCATCTCAAGAATGCATGAGGAATATTTCCTCCACGTCATTTGCTGGCAGTATATAACCTCAGGTTGAGAAGAGATAGAAACCGGTGAGAAGGGCAGGTTATGTGACCTGGGCAAGTTACTGAACTACTCTCTGCTTTAGTTTCTTTATCTGCTCAGTTTCTTTGTGAGGACACTGAGATCATGCATGCAAAGTGTTTCATGTGATAGTCGGTATAGAGTAAATACTCATGAGTGAAGAGTGAAGTCGCTCAGTCGTGTCCGACTCTTTGTGACCCATGGACTGTAGCCCACCAGGCTCCTCTGTCCATGGGATTCTCCAGGCAAGAATACTGGAGTGGGTTGCCATTTCCTTCTCCAGGGGATCTTCCCAACTCAGGGATCGAACCCGGGTCTCCCGCGTTGCAGGCAGATGCTTTAACCTCTGAGCCACCAGGGAAGCCCAGTAGATACTCAACTAATGTTAAAATTTAAAAGCTTGTTGGAAAGACACAGGGGCCTTCTTCCTGGAGATGAGAACCAAGAAGGATTTCCTTTGGAACAAGTCAGGAAAACCTAACACCAGCATCGCTTCGTGGTCCTGGGGATTCTGACTAGAGTGCTTTCCTTCCCCATCTTAGGGACTGTACCAACCCTGCAGGATCCTGCTGCCCCATATGGCAGAGAGGCTGCAGAGGAGCTGGGCGGAGCTGGTGGGGTCCTGGCTCTAGCCCTGCCCAGCTCTGGGGCTCTGGGCTTATGTCTTGGAGCCCCAGTCTGTCCTGTGTTCAATGGGAAAGCAATTCAATCTGATGGATTGTGGTGAACTGCAGGGTCAGAGGTGGGGAACCAAGTGCAATCATCTCATCCAAAGGCCCAGGGAGGCCTAGACCAGGGTCAGACCCAGGGGTCAGGGTGGAGCAGAGGGTCCAGATTGGAGGACTAGTAGGCAGGCTTGGGCAGCAGGACCAGGACTAGAGTGAGGGGAGTGGGCCCTGAGGACACAGGACTGAAGGGGCTGTGGTTCTAATAAAGGTCCTTGATTGGGAGGGGGACATTTCTTCCCTCCCTGATGAGCTCCCCTCACGCTGGGCTAGAAGGCCCTGGGTGACTGTGTCTGCACACCCTGCCTGGGACCTGGATTCTCACTCCATCTGGGACCCCCTTCTAGTCTAGGTGGAGCCGTCCTGACAGTGAAACAACTGTGTGGCTGAGGGTGCCCTCCAGGGTCACAGTGAGTGGCTGTGATTGTGTGTCATTTGAGGGATTCTGAGGAGCCTCACGCATCCCAGCCCAAGAGGAAAACGCTTCCTCCACCAGCTGTGCAAGGGCCAGTCTCCTCAGGCTCAGATGGGTGTTTCCTCAAGTCTCTCGAATCTTTAGAGGTTCCACAAAGTTGTACATGGGCTTGGAGGGCAGACTGGTGAAGCTGTCACAGGTAAAGTGTGAGTTAGGCTGGTGATACCCAAGATGTCAGGGTGCTGAGTGATGGGTCAGGAGTAAGGAGGTGGGCTGGAAAGTCCAAGAGGAACCAGGGCTCACAGCACATCTCCTGCTTCCCTGTCAACTGGGGCAGTAGATGGACCCAGTGATCTTCCTCTGGGAAGGTCAAGGAAATCAGACTTGGGGGAGAGCAGATGCCAGGCAAAATGATCATTAAGGGTCCTCTTAGCTCTGAGTTTTGATATTTTAAAAAATTCCAAGTAAAGAGAATTAGCCAATCTGAAAACTTTGAGGGCACAATTCCCAGGATTGTTGTTACATTTGACACCAATGGCAAATTTGGGAGATTCCCACAACTTACCTCAAGTTTAACAATTCCCTCAAGGGATGCCCAGACTCACTGAAAGCTGTCATGATCCCAGTTACAGTTTATTACATGGAGGGATGCAGTTTCCCATCAGCCACAGGGCAGAGTTTGGGTGGGTTTCACACATGAAGCTTCCATTGTCCTCAGGACACGTTAATGTCCTGGATTCACTGTTTAGCAGAGCACACAGAACACTGCCCTCCAAGGACACTCACCCTGTTTAAAAAGTTATCCTGACCTGTGGTCTCCAGCCCCTCCTGGAGGTCAGACTAATGCCCTAGAGTCCAGCTTCTCCAGAGGTCACAGAACTGATACCACGTGACCCAGACTGTCCAATGGCCCAGGCATCAAGGATACTTGTATCAGCCAGAATATTCTAGGGGCTTAGGAATCACTTCCCAGTAGTCAAGGGCAAAAAAATGTTGACTCCTCACTACACACTCAGGCCCTTGAGTGACAGTTTTTCTGCCCTTATTCCACTTGCATTTGTTTATCTGTGGAGTTCCCACTCTACACATACTTTAGAAGTGATGGTGTTGATCTGCCTGTGAGATGTCTTTATTGAATACTTCTCATAAGAGTATCCTAAGGTGACTTTTGCTGCTTTATTCCAGGATTGAATATGTACCTGGAGCATCTACAGTGCCCAAATATGTGTTTAATGTTGAAAAAATGTTTGCATTTGTAAAATTCTTTCCTGGTTATTTGTAATAAAATCTTCAGCTTATGCAGAATAGCTCTTGCTGAACCTATTTTACAGACTAACATGGTCTTTCTTAATACCTTGACATTCACTGCTACAGGGAAGAGGCAGATACGCTACGTAAATATCTGAACAAGCTGCACAGAAACTTGGCCGTGGGGGACTAAGACAGGCTCCAACGAGGCCAGCTGGACAGAAGGAGGCTTTTGGAGAAGTTTCCTCAGGTGAAACAGAAACTTGAGGAGGGCATAAAAAAGCTCCGTGCACTGGCAGACAAGATTGACAGAGTGCAGAGGGACTGCGCCGTCCCCATGGTGGCAGCCGCCTCTGCTGGCTCTGTGTCTTGCTTCCTGAGCATCCTTGGCCTGGCTCTGGCACCCGTGTCAGCAGGGGCCAGTCTGACACTGTGCTGGTGGGGTAGGGCTGGGAGAAGTGGCTGCTGTGACTGGTGTGTCCACCATCATGGTGGACAGTAAAATTAGGTCATCAGCAGAAACTGAAGCCAGTCGCCTTGGCATCAATGAAAAGGAGGTGACTTTGGGGCTTCTACATAAGATCACACCCCAGATTGTTTCCTCTATAAAGAAATTCTACCAAGCTATGGAAGGCCTTGGGAAGAATGTCCAAAACATCAAGCTGGCCAAAGCTGACCCTCACTTAGCAGCCAGTTCTCAGTGCTTCATGACCACTACTCAAGTCTCAGTCCAAACTGGCAAAGTCAGGAGAGCTTCTGGAATCATAGCTCTTGCGATGTCCAAAGGAGCCCAGATGGTGCGTGCAGTCACTGTAGATGTCTTCCATTTGATGGGTTCGTCCTTCCTGGTGAAAGAGGCAAAGCACTTGCCTGAGGGGGCAAAGACAGAGTCAGGTGAAAGGCTGAGGCAGCAGGCGCAGGTCCTGGAGAAGAATTTGAAAGAGTGCACCCTACGAGAGCCTGCAGTCGGGCCTGACACCCCCAACCCCAGGACAGTGCAGGGATCAGGCACACATGTGAGCTGAAGGCTGAGAGCACCTTGTTAGAGAGGAAAGGAGGGGAGACAATGCTGACGGAGCTGGGTGTCAGGAATCTGGCATTTCTGCAGCTGAGCACAGCAGGGGAGGAATGCATGCAGCTGGAAGAGGGGAGAGAGAAGGAAGGAGACGAGCCTGGAGCCTGGACTAAGGGAGGAGAGTGACCGGAGGGGAGATACCACTTATCTTGGACTAAAGAACACTCTGGGAGCAGAACAGAGAGGCAGGGGAACTAGCAATGAGAAGCTAGGAATATGAAAGGGTTTAAAACGGGAGAAAATCAGAGTTAAGATCATTGAGGTCCAGGAGAAGCATCTGAGTCTCCTCTGTCGCCCTCCCCAGGGTTTGCTGTCCCAGCAAGAAGAGTCTCCCCCTGGTGGCGGTCTCCTCCTCCAGCATCAGCTCACCTTTGATTCCAGCAGGTTTAATTAGGCAGTGTCTTCGTTCTTTTTTTTCTAATTGAAATACAGTTGATTTACAGCATTCTGTTACTTTCACATGTACAGTAAAGTGATTCAGTTTTACATGCACCTGTATATGTATACATGTGGGCTTTGCAGGTGGCTCAGTAGTGAAGAATCTGCATACCAATGCAGGAGATGTGGGTTTGATCCCTGAGGAGAAATATCAATAACCTGAACTATGCAGATGATACCACCCAAATGGCAGAAATTGAAGAGAAACTAAAGAGCCTCTTGATGAGGTGAAAAAGAAGAGTGAGAAAGCTGGCTTAAAACTCAACATTCAAAAAACTAAGATCATGGCATCTGGTCCCATCACTTCATAGCAAATAGATGGGGGAAAAAGTAGAAATAGAGACAGAGTTTATTTTCTTGGGCTCCACAGTCACTGCATATGGTGACTTCAGCCATGAAATTAAAAGAAGCTTGCTCCTTGGAAGAAAAGCTATGACAAACTTAGACAGCATATTAAAAAGCAGAGACATCACTTGGCTGACAATGGTCTGTATAGTCAAAACCATGGCTTTTCCACTGGTCACATAAGGATGTGAGAGTTTAACCATAATGAAGGCTGAGTGCAAAAGAATTGATGCTTTTAAACTGTGGTGCTGAAGAAGACTCTTGAAAATCCCCTGGACAGCAAGGAGATCAAACCAGTCAATCCTAAAGGAAATCAACCCTGAATACTCATTGGAAGGACTGATACTGAAGCTAAAGTTCCAATACTTTGGCCACTTGATGGGCCAACACATTGGGAAAGACCCTAACACTGGGAAAGGGAGGAGGAGAAGGGTGCAGCAGAAGATGAGATGGTTGGATGACATCTTGGAGTAAATGGACATGGGTTTGAGCAAACTCCAGGACATAGAGATGGACAGGGAAGCCTGGTATGCTGCAGTCCATGGGGTTGCAAAGAGTCAGACACAACTGAGCAACTGAACAACAACAAGTGACCCATCAGCCCCACTACTGGGCATATACCCTTAGAAAACTGTAATAAAAAATGCACATATATCCTAAGGTACATAGCAGCACTATTTACAATAGCCAGGACATTGAAGCAACTTTGATGGTCATTGACAGATGAATGGATCAAGAAGATGTGGTATATATATACAATGGAATATTACTCAGGCATAAAAAGAGTGAATTTGAGTTAGTTCTAGTAAGGTGGATGAACCTAGGACCTGTTATACTTAGTGAAGTAAGTCAGAAAGAGAAAAACAAATATAATATATTAATGCTTATATATATGAAACCTAAAAAATAATGGTATTGAGGAACCTAGTTACTGGGAGGGAATGGAGACACAGATGTAAAGAATGGACTTGTGGACATAGTGGAGGAGGGAGAAAGTGGGAGGAATGGAGACAATAGTGTCAACCTGTGTACACTATCTGGTATAAGATGGACAGCTGCTGGGAAGTTGCGGTGTAGCACGGGGAGCCCACTCTGGCACTGTGTTGACCTAAAGGGATAGGATGGGGAGAGGGGATGTATGTTTAATTATGGTGATTTGCATTGTTGAATGGCAGAAACCAACACAACATTGTAAAAAATATTTTTTAATATATTTAAATAAATTTTTAAAAAGGAAAAAAATAAAGTGAGTGGGTAGGAGGGGTGACTACACTAGAATTTCCCACCAAGAAAGCACCTGCCCACCACTGTCCCTCTTTCAGGGATGACACCCAGAGCTGGCTGTGTCCAGAGGACCCCAAGCTCCAGGGAGTTGGCGTCCTTGAGTCCCAGAAGCTCCTGTGGGGTCAGAGACTACAAGACGGGGCGGGGGAGGGGGGGAGCTGCACATTTGCCCCCTAACCCCTGTGTGTCTGTGCTCAGGGGCATCTGTTCCAGCCTGAACTCTGAGTGCTGGGGGACGGAACGTGAGTATGCAGTATTTGGCTAAATGGACATTTGCAGGACATGAGCTGCTGCTGCTGATGTTTGCAGGACAAGTTCTGCTGTCAAGCAGAAGCCCCGAGGTTGTGGCTGGCACCAGGGTGGGGAGCTGCAGTTGACAGATGGACTTGATGACTACTGTCTGGAATATTTCTGCAGCTGTGCTTTCTTGTCTTATGAGTCTGCAATTGCTAATTTTTAGATGTCTCTGATTCAAGAGCTGAATGATGGTGGTGAGAATTAGTGGGTAGAAGAAGGGTAGGCAGTGAGTCCAGCTTTGTGACTTTGGGCACAAAGGATTCAATGACTGAATCCTCTAAGTCTGCTTTCTCATCCTTGCACAGGAATGAAGAGAATAGCAGACAATCCAATGGGGCTTTGGAAGAAAAGAGAAGGTAATGCAGACGCCTGGAGCCCAGAAAGTAGCGCTTCTTGTTGACTGAGCGCTACTGTATGCCAAGCCTTGTCTCTACTTGTCTTCTTCATACACTCAGTGACACTGGAAGCTACACACTCTTTCTATGAATATGGAAACCAAGTCACAGCAAAAACCTGGGGGAGGTGAATTCCAGGAGGACTGCGTGATGGCAAATTCTCTCCCCACTCACATACAAGGTGGAGACATGGACACAGCAGAACGGGGCCCAGAGTCTCTGTGGGCAGAGACTGTGGGAAGAGTTCAGGCAGCTTTCCCCCGAGGCTGGGGCTGTTCCAGGAGTGAGCTGACACTCGGTGCCAGTTGCAGTGGGTCCCCATGGACCTGGAGCATATTTGCTCCCTTTGGTCACTAGGGACTCGAGCCACCAGGCTCACCTCATACGCCAGATAAATTGGACAAGTTTAGTGATATTTAATGTTTGTGACTCAGATCAAGCTGACAGGGAAGATTTACAGAAGAAAATAATATTTTTTGCATATCTGAAGATTTAAGAATTTCTCTTCTTCTGGGGAAATAGCCTAGTTGAGAAAAAATACCAAAATGAGATTCAGAGAAACCAGTCAGCTTCCCCTGATAGCTCAGTTGGTAAAAAATATGCCTGCAATGCATGAGACCCCAGTTCAGTTCCTGGGTCGGGAAGATCTGCTGGAGAATGGATAGGTTACTCACTCCAGTATTCTTGGGTTGCCCTGGTGGCTCAGATGTTAAAGAATCTGCCTACGATGTGGAAGACTTGGGTTCAACCCCTGGATTGGGAAGATGCCTTGGAGAAGGGAAAGGCTATCCACTTCAGTATTCTGGCCTGGAGAATTCATGGACTGTATAGTCTATGGGGTTGCAAAGAGTTGGACACAACTGAGTGACTTTCACTCACTTCATTTCAGCCGGCTTCCCCACTTTGGGTCAAGTCTGAACCTTAGTTCTCTCTTGTGACACGGGACTAATAAATGCTTCTACCACTGAGTGTTGTACCATATATCATTATGTGTGTGAAAATATTTTGCACATTGTAAAGGACTGAGGTGCTGTTGTATTTTTCCACAAAAGTTGGAATTTTCAAGGATTTTTTTTAAAGTTTGATTATGGTGAAATATACATAACACCAAAGTTACCATTTTAGCCATTTTAAAGTATACAGCTCAGCAGCCAGCCCCACCATCCATCCACAGAATGTATTACATTTCGCAGAATGGAAACACTGTCTGCATTAAACATTAACTCCCTCTTCCCCCTCCCACAACTCCTGGAAGTTACCATACTAACTTTCTCTCTTTGGACCTGCTTACTCTTAGGGACCTCATATACGCCGATTCATACTGTGCTTATCATTCTGTGACTGGCTCATTTCACTTAGTGTAATGTCCTCAAAGTTCATCATGCTGTAGCACATGTCAGAATTTCTTTAATGTGACTAAAATTCCACTGTATGTATGTGAAAGTGCAAGTCACTCAGTCCTGTCCGAACCTGCAACCCCATGGACTATACCGTCCATGAAATTCTCAGGGCCAGAATATTGGAGTGGGTAGCCTTTCCCTTCTCTGGGGGAATCTTCCCATTGTATGTATATATGGCTTCTTTTCTTATCTATTCCCCCACTGATGGACGCTTCCGGTGCTTTTCCCTTCTGGTCACTGTGAGTAGTGCTGCTATGAACAGGAGTGTATAAATATCTCTTCCAGAGTCCTTTTCAGTTCTCTTGCTGAAGTTCCTGGATCATAGGCTGATACCAAACTTAATTTTTTAATGCACCGTAACACTGTTTTCCACAGAGGTTAGAAACTAATTTTAAAGACTGTATTTTAGCCCAACAGCAACAGCAGACAAGAATCCACTTGGCCTCCTGATTGCCAGGAGGTCAGAGGTTGCTAGTGACCCCTGGCACATGTCCCAGGATGTCTGGTGTGGGTTTCAGGGCTCCCACTCCTCCCCCACCCACTACTTCTCACCCCTCTTGTTTTGGGATCTGCTAAACTTGAATCTGCTTCGTCTCTCCAGGTAAAGCTTGTTTGTAACATCCTTAGAACCTACCAGAGTGCCTTTCAGCTTCAAACCTCTAATCCAAATCAATTACTCAATTACTCAGTTAGGATCCAAAATCTGTTGTTAACTAGAAAAATGTGTCCAATTCCTTCACACATATATACGTTAAAATTAAACACATATTTGTCTTGATTTCAACATAAAAATATTAACATAATGGACTTGATTTTGGCATTTTTATACTTAGTTCTAGAACTTTGTGAAGTTGACAGCTGTTAACTCACTCAGGTCCAGTGGATGCTGCTGACAGCCTGGCAGTGAGTGGCTGACACCAGTTTCCCTGCGGCCACCAGGTGCTTACAGCCTATGAGGAAGTTCCCCCACACTCTGCTAACGACTCAGAATATTCTAAAGCCCCCGTGGTCACGTGCTCAGTCTGCAGCTCCCTGTCCACTCCCACTGCGCCTATAAGCAGGGAAAGCGACAGGAAAGTGGGTCACTTTTCTGGGCGTACACCTCCTGATGTCCAACCTGTGGACGCTAGACGCACTTCCCCATACAATGGGAAGGCAGGGGTCATAGGGGCAGCAGCATTTGGCCTCTGGCTGCTGATTCTTCCAGTCTCCACCAGGTGATGCTGGTGGCATCTGCCTGACACTTCCTAGGCAATTTTCCGCCTACATTCCCCCTGAGTTGGCATTGCCTTCCCAGTGTGCTGGAATCTCTATGGACCAAAGATTTTGGCCGAGACCCAGACTCTGTAGCTGTAGCCAGTAGGAATTCTGTGATGCTGAGATCAAGTCGGGCCTGATTTTATAGTCACCAGACCTTTTGGGTGTCCAAATAGGTTGGAGTGGTCTCAGCTCATGTCCCTGGAGTGAAGTCACACTTCTCTTCACCTTGATTCGAGTCTGCAGCCCCCATAGTTGCTCTACCATGAGCAAATGTTTACTGAGTCCATGAATGTCCAGCATCCATTCTGCTTTCTCATCAGGGGACCTTTATGATAACCCTGCCACAGCTCATTCGGATATGAATTGCATTCTGCTTCTCACAGTGGTTTTGTGTGGCTGTCAAGATAAAGATATCGTAGTGAAAGGGAGATGAATTAGGAAGAAAGGAGTTTACAGGAAAAAAAAAAAAAAAACCACCAACAAAAGACCTTTAAACAAGGCCTGGTGTTTGCAAGTGTTAAATGCCCAATGTCAAATTTAGTTTGAATCTTGGCTCCTTCCCTGAGTTGCTGGAAGAAAGCCCCCACTCTTAACTCCCTTCCTTTTTGGCTGTCCTATCTGCAAAATCAGATCAGCATTATGGGGTGATATTAAGATCAAACTGACCTGACCTGCCTCTTGAGAAACCTATATGCAGGAAGCAATAGTTAGAACTGGACATGGAACAACGGACTTGTTCCAAGGAGGAAAAGGAGTACATCAAGGCTGCATATTGTCACCCTGCTTATTTAACTTATACGCAGAATACATTATGAGAAACACCGGGCTGGAAGAAGCATAAGCTGGAATCAAGATTGCCAGGAGAAATATCATTAACCTCAGATATGCAGATGACACCACCCTTATGGCAGAAAGTGAAGAGGAACTCAAAAGCCTCTTGATGAAAGTAAAAGAGGAGAGTGAAAAAGTTGGCTTAAAGCTCAACATTCAGAAAACGAAGATCATGGCATCCGGTCCCNGCCAGTGAGCAGAAAGCTCAGAGGTGGAATCCAAGCTCAGGTATCAGACACTTCTTGGGTATGACTTGAATCCTCCTTAATGTGCTGTGATTTCTTCATTCTACTATGCGGTACACCTAGGGGGAGTTTTGCGAGTGATTTTTGGTGGTGAGCACACTGCAGCATATACCAAAGTAGAAATAAAATGTACACACGAAACTTATAGAATGTTATAAACCGATGCTACCTAATATTTAAAAAGGGTTTGAGGCCACCTGCTGTGGGGTAAGACTACCATGTGAGAAGCTTCATCTTGCTGATCACAGACACTCAGGATGGGCAGTGAAGGGGTGGAGGCAGATGTGATCCTGCGTAAAACTCCTAGGTGGGAGGTTGCAAAAGTCGGACTGGGGTTCAGTTCAGTGTCCACTGATCCTTGCAGAGCGGCTGGGCAGGTGGCAGGGCAAGAGCTGAACGAAAGGTGTCTGTGGTGATGCCTCAGGGTCTAGGAGCAGGAGGGGGCTCAGGCCAACGGAGCGGGCAGGAGGAGCCCCAGGGATGCTGGGGGACCCCCATTGCCGCCCTGCCTGGCCTTGGGGACTCCCTTTGCTGTCCCACTCCCCAAGGGCTGTCCTGGCTTCACTTCTGAGTCACTTGCTAGAGGGCAGTGGGGGAGGAAGTGAGCACCTAGCAAGTGGCTCCCTAAGGAGAGGGCTGGGAAAGAGGCTCTGTGGACACACCCCCATTGAGGGTACTCCACATGGCCCCCCTGAGGGGCTCCAGGATGCTTATCCAACCTTTTCTTGGTTCTTGACTCCTCTGTAGGTTAACTCTGCCAGGAGGAAACACCCTCAATTCTGGGTCACATGCAGGAACTGGACAGAAAAAAGGCAGCTGCCTACCTGAGCATTTTCCAAGGTTTTCTGAACTCATGATGGCAGCAGCGGGGTCTCAGAGATCTCCCTTCAGATCCTTGTCTGCGTCAGGCTGGAAGGAGGTGTGACCTCACCCTTGGGGAACATAAAACAGATTGTGGGCTTGATCACAAGTGAGCAGTGGCTGCAGGGAGCAGGGGGTGGTGAGGTCTCTGGTGAGCTCCCCTGGCACGGCCACCAGTGCCATGGGGAATTTAACGCACTGTGGTTCTCTGTCCCCTGGGCTCTGCAGGTCACTAGTTAAGGAAAGTTACTCACCCCCGCCACTCCCCCCAAGTCAGAGTCCTGCTCTCCTGTTGAGGCACAGGGAGAAGGTAATCAGATGGGAGACACCCATCTGCAAAGTTATCGGAGCAAGAAAACCAGAGACAAGACCAGATAGGAAGGAATAATCTGGAAATTACGTGAGGCTGGGAACACTTCTGTTTACTAATTGGTAATAACTAATATTGATCCATCGTCTATGATGTGCAGGCTCCTGAAGCTCACCTGAACTTACATCAGCCCAAGTTTTCAAGCTGATTCCAGAACCTGGGCTTGAACCCAGTCTTTCTGATCCAAATCCCAGGTTTGTGACGATTATGCTCTACTCCCTTTAATATACAAAGATATTTATTTGTTGATATATGTTTATTGGTTAAATGAGTGCTTTCATTCCAAAATTATGTCTTGCTCTCTGTACTTAATTCTCTGCCTTGATAAAGTTGCTGGGGATACAGCTCCCACAGCCCACGCCCTTCTTGCTTCTGCAAGAGCCTTTATCCCATAAAGGCCTGGAGTCCCATCGTCCCCACCCCACCTCCTGTAATCCTGCCCTGCGTGGCTGAGACCCCGATGGTGCCCTGTCCCTCTGCTGTCCTCCCCTGACTACTGGACTTTAAGTTGTTTCTAATTCCTTATGCAAATAATAGTGTAAAGAACATTCTCCTTGTGTAAAACTACATTTGAGACTGTTCCCTTAAGCTATATCTAGGAGTAGGATATAGCTAGATAGCTATCTAGGATGTAGGATCTAGGATCTAGGATATAGCTATCTAGGCTAGACCACAAGGCATCAGCACCTAAAAAATATTCATACCTAGAGACACACTCTTACGCAAAGAAATTGCAGCAATTTATGTTCATACTCTTGATACATAAGGGCGTCCACCTTTTCAGACTTTCCCATTCTCAGTGTTCTTCAAAAAAATAGAGCAGTTCAGATTTTTATATATAAAAAATCTATTTTGGTTCTGCTTGTGATTATCCTGTCATAGGAGATGAGGAAGAAAAGCAAATGTTGATGACATTTAACTACTGTTTCAAGAAAGCAAAAGAGCCTTTGTCAGCTACTCCTCCTGAGACCTGACTGAAGGACAGTAGAGATACTTACAGTTATAATATCAGCTACTGATAAGAGTGACTTGTGTTTGTGGTCTTTGCTTTGCAATGGTATTTGCTCTAAAACTTTACAAGTGATAACTTGTATTTTATTCCATTAGCCTTTGAGATGTGTAGCATTGTATCCTCATTTACAAATAAGGAAGCTGAAGAACACGTGTTACATGACTCGCCCAAGGTCAGAAGTCTTGCCCCTGGAACTGAGCTTCACCCGACAATCAAGAACCCATAGCCTGCCTCTCCTCCCTCTGCTGCTAATAAAAACAAGCATGGGGCAACAGGAGACCAGAGGCTTCAAAAAATGTCTGAAGACTCACTGGATAGAGAAGTGATAGCTGAGTGAAGAGGAGCGCAGTGGAGGGAGAGAAACAGGGAGAGAGAGCTGACAGGAGAGAACAGTCTGCTGGGTAGAGTCCCAGAGAGGGAGCAAGATGAGAAGGAGGCCAAGGGGAGAGGAGGGGACAAGCTCACCAACACCATGGCCCATCCCATACTCACAGCAGCCTGCACCCATNACAGGAGAGAAGAACAGTCTGCTGGGTAGAGTCCCAGAGAGGGAGCAAGATGAGAAGGAGGCCGATGGGAGAGGAGGGTACAAGTTTACCAACACCACATCCCATCTCATATTCACAGCAGCCTGCACCCTTCACCAGACTTTTCAGAAAGCTACTTGAGAATGAGTTGCAGGAAAAAAAAAGGGCGGTGTGTTTGTATAATTATGGAGGAAAGTAAAGGGTACCCAAGAGAGAGATAGACGTGGGATCTAGGAATCAGGAACATCAACCCAGAGAAAAGGGGCTCCAAGGATTCCAGCTGGGCATGCAGCAGACCTAGGGAGAAATCAGACCAGAATAGGATAAGAAGTCCAGAGTCTGTGGGTACAGGGGACTCGGTATCATATGAGGCACCGTTGGAAAGAAATGGAGGAAATGTTGGAGGTAAACAGTGCAAGGGATGAAAAAGAGGCCAATTAGAAACATCAGGAAAAACTAAAGTTTGGTGCTTCCCTGGTGGCTCAGAGGTTAAAGCGCCTGCCTGCAATGCGGGAGACCTGGGTTTGATCCCCTGGAGAAGGAAATGGCAACCCACTCCAGTATTCTTGTCTAGAGAATCCCATGGACAGAAGAGCCTGGTGGGCTACAGTCCACAGGGTTGCAAAGAGTCGGACACGACTGAGCGACTTCACTTCCACTTCACTTCATGCTGAAAAGCATGTGCAGCTATAAGGTACAAGTTAGCTCTAAAAACATATTAAAATAACACAAAAATCTAAACTCTTTTGTTTCATTTTTTAAAAATATAAGGTAAATTTATCTATGTTCAAGTCCTATTTTCCCATGTTGATTATTTTGGAGACTGTTTAGAAGTGGTGTTGTTGATATATATCAGTTCAGTTCATTCACTCAGTCATGTCCGATAATTGCGACCCATGAACCGCAGCATGCCAGGCCTCCCTGTCCATCGCCAATTCCTGGAATTTACCCAAACTCACGTCACTGAGTCAGTGATGCCATCCAACCATCTCATCCTCTGGTATCCCCTTTTCCTCCTGCATTCAGTCTTTCCCAGCATCAGGGTCTATTCAAATGAGTCAGCTCTTCATATGAGGTGGGAAAAGTATTGGAGTTTCAGGTTCACCATCAGTCCTTCCAATGAACACCCAGGACTGATCTCCTTTAGGATGGACTGGTTGGATCTCCTTGCAGTCCAGGGGACTCTCAAGAGTCTTCTCCAACACCACAGTTCAAAAGAATCAATTTTTCAGCGCTCAGCTTTCTTTACAGTCCAACTCTCACATTCATACATGACCACTGGAAAAACCATAGCCTTGACTAGTCGGACCTCTGTGGACAAAGTAATGTCTCTGCTTTTTAATATGCTATCTAGGTTGGTCATAACTCTCCTTCCAAGAAGTAAGCATCTTTTAATTTCATGGGTGCAGTCACCATCTGCAGTGATTTTGGTGCCTAGAAAAATAAGTCTGACATTGTTTCCACTGTTTCACCATCTATTTGCCATGAAGTGGTGGGACCAGATGGCATGATCTTCGTTTTCTGAATGTTGAGCTTTCAGCCAACTTTTTCACTCTCTTCTTTCACTTTCATCAAGAGGCTTTTTAGCTCTTCTTCACTTTCTGCCATAAGGGTGGTGTCATCGGCATATCTGAGGTTATTGATATTTCTCCAGGCAATCTTGATTCCAGCTTGTGCTTCTGCCAGCCCAGCATTTCTCATGATGTACTCTGCATATAAATAAGCAGGGAGACAATATACAGCCTTTTAATATTTGTATATCTGAAATGTACTGTTTTCTGGATTTGGAACCAGTCTGTTGTTTCACGTCTAGTTATAACTGTTTGTTCGTGACCTACATAGAGAATTCTCAGGAGGCAGGTCAGGTGGTCTGGGATTCCCATCTCTTTCAGAATTTTTCACAGTTTGTTGTGATCCACACAGTCAAAATCTTTGATATAGTCAATAAAGCAGAAGTAGATGTTTTTCTGGAACTCTCTTGCTTTTTCCATGATCCAGCAGATGTTGGCAATTTGATCTCTGGTTCCTCTGCCTTTTCTAAATCCAGCTTGAACATCAGGAAGTTCATGGTTCACGTACTGTTGAAGCCTGGCTTGGAGAATTTTGAGCGTTACTTTGCTAGCATGAGAGATGACTGCAATTGTGCGGTAGTTTGAATGTTCCTTGGCATTGCCTTGCTTCGAGATTGCAGTGAAAACCGACCTTTTCCAGTCCAGTATGAAAAGGGAAAATATAGGACACTGAAAGATGAATTCCCCAGGTCAGCAGGTGCCCAATATGCTACTGGAGAACAGTGGGGAAATAACTCCAGAAAGAATGAAGAGATGGAGCCAAAGCAACAAGAACACCCAGTTGTGGATGTGACTGGTGATAGAAATAAAGTGTGATGCTGTAAAGAGCAATATTGCATAGGAACCTGGAAGTTAGGTTTATGAATCAAGGCAAGTTGTAAGGGGTCAAACAGGAGATGGCAAGAGTGAATATTGACATTTTATGAATCAGTGAACTAAAATGGACTGGAACGGGTGAATTTAACTCAGAAGACCATTATACCTACTATTGTGGGCAAGAATCGTTTAGAAGAAATGGAGTAGCCATCATAGTCAACAGGAGTCTGAAATGCAGTACTCTGCTTTCTAATATGCTGTCTAGTTTGGTCATAACTTTTCTTCCAGGAAGCAAGTGTCNTTCCCAGTATCAGAGTCTTTTCACATGAGTCAGCTCTTCTCATTAGGTGGCCAAAGTATTGGAATTTCAGGTTCACCATCAGTCCTTCCAATGAACACCCAGGACTGATCTCCTTTAGGATGGACTGGTTGGATCTCCTTGCAGTCCAGGGGACTCTCAAGAGTCTTCTCCAACACCACAGTTCAAAAGAATCAATTTTTCAGCGCTCAGCTTTCTTTACAGTCCAACTCTCACATTCATACATGACCACTGGAAAAACCATAGCCTTGACTAGTCGGACCTCTGTGGACAAAGTAATGTCTCTGCTTTTTAATATGCTATCTAGGTTGGTCATAACTCTCCTTCCAAGAAGTAAGCATCTTTTAATTTCATGGGTGCAGTCACCATCTGCAGTGATTTTGGTGCCTAGAAAAATAAGTCTGACATTGTTTCCACTGTTTCACCATCTATTTGCCATGAAGTGGTGGGACCAGATGGCATGATCTTCGTTTTCTGAATGTTGAGCTTTCAGCCAACTTTTTCACTCTCTTCTTTCACTTTCATCAAGAGGCTTTTTAGCTCTTCTTCACTTTCTGCCATAAGGGTGGTGTCATCGGCATATCTGAGGTTATTGATATTTCTCCAGGCAATCTTGATTCCAGCTTGTGCTTCTGCCAGCCCAGCATTTCTCATGATGTACTCTGCATATAAATAAGCAGGGAGACAATATACAGCCTTTTAATATTTGTATATCTGAAATGTACTGTTTTCTGGATTTGGAACCAGTCTGTTGTTTCACGTCTAGTTATAACTGTTTGTTCGTGACCTACATAGAGAATTCTCAGGAGGCAGGTCAGGTGGTCTGGGATTCCCATCTCTTTCAGAATTTTTCACAGTTTGTTGTGATCCACACAGTCAAAATCTTTGATATAGTCAATAAAGCAGAAGTAGATGTTTTTCTGGAACTCTCTTGCTTTTTCCATGATCCAGCAGATGTTGGCAATTTGATCTCTGGTTCCTCTGCCTTTTCTAAATCCAGCTTGAACATCAGGAAGTTCATGGTTCACGTACTGTTGAAGCCTGGCTTGGAGAATTTTGAGCGTTACTTTGCTAGCATGAGAGATGACTGCAATTGTGCGGTAGTTTGAATGTTCCTTGGCATTGCCTTGCTTCGAGATTGCAGTGAAAACCGACCTTTTCCAGTCCAGTATGAAAAGGGAAAATATAGGACACTGAAAGATGAATTCCCCAGGTCAGCAGGTGCCCAATATGCTACTGGAGAACAGTGGGGAAATAACTCCAGAAAGAATGAAGAGATGGAGCCAAAGCAACAAGAACACCCAGTTGTGGATGTGACTGGTGATAGAAATAAAGTGTGATGCTGTAAAGAGCAATATTGCATAGGAACCTGGAAGTTAGGTTTATGAATCAAGGCAAGTTGTAAGGGGTCAAACAGGAGATGGCAAGAGTGAATATTGACATTTTATGAATCAGTGAACTAAAATGGACTGGAACGGGTGAATTTAACTCAGAAGACCATTATACCTACTATTGTGGGCAAGAATCGTTTAGAAGAAATGGAGTAGCCATCATAGTCAACAGGAGTCTGAAATGCAGTACTCTGCTTTCTAATATGCTGTCTAGTTTGGTCATAACTTTTCTTCCAGGAAGCAAGTGTCTTTTAATTTCATGGCTGAAGTCACCATCTGCAGTGATTTTGGAACTCAAGAAAATGAAGTCTGTCACTGTTTACATTTTTTCCCCATCTGTTTTCCAAGAAGTGATGGGACCAGATGCCATGATCTTTGTTTTTTGAATATTGAGTTTTAAGCCAGGTTTTCACTCTCCTCTTTCACCTTCATCAAGAGGCTCTTTAGTTCTTCTTCACTTTCTTCCATAAGGGTGGTGTCATCTGCATATTTGAGGCTATTGATATTACTCCCAGCAATCTTTATTCCAACTGAGCATCATCAAGCCTATCATTTCCCATGGCGTTCTCTGCTTATAAGTTAAATAAGCAGTTAAATAAGAACTAAAGAGATCTCTTGGTGAAAATGAAAGAGTAGAGTGGAAAAGTTGGCTTAAAGCTCAACATTCAGAAAACGAAGTTCACGGCATCTGGTCCCATCACTTCATGGCAAGTAGATGGGGAAACAGTGGAAACGGTGACAGATATCATTGTCTTGGGCTCCAAAATCACTGCAGATGACGATTGCAGCCATTAAATTAAAAGACGCTTGCTCCTTGGAAGAAAAGCTATGACCAAACTAGACAGGATATTCAAAAGCAGAGACATTACTTTGACACAAAAGGTCCATCTAGTCAAAAATATGGTTTTACCAGTAGTCATGTATGGATGTGAGTTAGATTGTGAAGAAAGCTGAGCGCTGAAGAACTGGTTCTTTTGAAGTGTGGTCTTGGAGAAGACTCTTGAGAGTCCCTTGGACTGCAAGGAGATCCAACCAGTCCATGCTAAAGCAAAACAATCCTGATTATTCATTGGAAGGACTGATGTTGAAGCTGAAACTCCAGTACTTTGGCCACCTATGTGAAGAGCTGACTCATTTGAAAAGACCCTGATGCTGGGAAAGATTGAAGGCAGGAGGAGAAGGGGACGACAAAGGATGAGATGGTTGGATGGCATCACCGACTAAGTGATGTTGATACCTGACAGAAGCCATGACAAGCTTCAAGGACTAAAGTAGCTAGAGCTACAATCACAGAAAAAGCCGGGTCACTGCCCAGAAGGAGCTGAGATCATCATCCCCCCGACCTTGAGACTCAGCCAGTCAGCATACTCCCCATAGCCTGGTTAGAGCTAGCCCAGATAACACGAAAAATCCCTTATGCGAGCCCACATGCTCAAAATTTAGCCAATTAATAGATGTCAAGAACCCCTTGCAACCAATCCGCCCTTGCCAACTCCCTGTCTTTGTTCTAAGTCTATAAATACTGCTGTAATTCAGGGCTTGGGCCCCTCTTGCCTTACTCCACTGCGTTATGTGGCAGAGTGCCGTAACTCGAGTTAGCAATAAAACTCCCTTCTTGCCTTTGCATTGCCGTGGTGGACTTGCTCTCTCAGTCTATTCAGAGACTTGGGCTCGGAGCATAACAAGTGACATGAGTTTGAATAAACTCTGGGAGTTGGCGATGGCCAGGGAGGCCTGGTGTACTGCAGTCCATGGGGTCGCAAAGAGTCGGACATGACTGAGTGACTGAAGTGAACTGAACTGAAGCAGGCTGACAGTATACAGCCTTGAAGTACTGCTTTCCAATTTTGAACCAGTCCATTGTTCCAGGTCCGGTTCTAACTGCTGCTTCTTCACTTGTATACAGGTTTCTCAGGAGGCAGGTATGGTGGTCTGGTATTTCCAGACCACCTTAATCATTTTGAATAATTGAATAATTATTTTTGAATAATCTTGAAAGATTTCCCACAGGTTGCTGTGTTCCACACAGTCAAAGGCTTTAGAATAGTCAATGAAGCAGAAGTAGATGTTTTACTGGAATTGTGGAATTTTTTATGACTTAAAAGATGTTGGTACTTTGATCTCTGGTTCCTCTCTGCCTTCTATAAATCCAGCTTGGACATCTGAAAGTTCTTGGCTCATGTACTGTTGAAGCCTAGCTTGAAGGGTTTGAACATTACCTTGCCAGCGTGTGAAATGAGTACAGTTGTGTAGTAGTTTGAACATCCTTTGGCATTGCTCTTCTTTGGGATTGGAATGGAAACTGATCTTTTTCAGTCCTGTGGCTACTGCTGAGTTTTCCAAGTTTGTTGACATATTGAGTACAGCACTTAGCAGCAGCATCTTTTGGGATTTGAACTAGTGAGAGGGTTAACACTCAGGTAGGAAGGCCAGGGGTCCCCAAGCGGCAGGAGGAGATAAACTGCAAGTGGCAGATGTGTTTTTATTCTTTAACACAAAATTAAAGGAGGCTCCTCTAATGTGTGTTGCCATGAGGACACTTGGTTCTGAAACTTAGTGTCAGAACTTAACCTTGGGCTACTAATGGCTCAGCAAACAAATGCGTTTTTCTCTTAAGGAAATGTGTTTCTTAAGCTATGCTAATGAAACTATGTATTTGCTTTGGAATCTGCTTTTCTTCACATTGATTCCCCCTAAGACTAATCTTTTCTCAAACTTTGAGCTGATAATGGCTCAGCAAACCAGTATGTCTTACTCATGGAAATATTTTTTTTAAGCTATATTAATGAGACTATGTATTTGCTTGGAAATCTGCCTTTCTTCAAGATGCATGTCAATTGTTTTGTGGCTGGAGATGACTCCCCTTGTGTCATCCTATCTCAAAATGTATACTGTGGGAGAGGAGCCTGGTGCAACACTCTCTGTCTGAGTCATTTCTTTTATCTGATAGCAGCTTGCTATCAGGTATATAATGCCCTGCTAAAAACTAGCAAGAGGTCACTCTTTCTGCCCTTTCTGATGTCTATGTTAGAAGCTTTCTCTTTCCCTTTTACATGTTAATAAAACTGCTACACAAAAGCTTCGCGTGATCAAGTCTCCTCTCTGGCTCTGGATTGAAATCTTCTTCTCTAGAGGCCAATAAGCTGCATGTCCTTAAAGGGTCAGAGCCGCATCCTTTCACTGGCTCAGCTGGAATTCCATCATCTCCACTAACTTTGTTTGTAGTAATGCTTCCTAAGGCCCATTTCACTTCATACTACAGGATGTCTGGCTCTAGGTGAGTGATCAAACCATTGTGGTTATCTGGATTATTAAGACCTTTTTCTTATAGTTCTTCTGTATATTCTTGCAACCTCTTCTTAATATCTTCTGCTGCTGTTAGGACCATAGCACTTCTGTCCTGTATTGTGCCCATTTTTGCGTGAAATATCTCTTTGGTATCTCTAATTTTCATCTCTAGTCTTTCTCAGTCCATGTTCTCCTGTTTTTTCTTTGTTTCTTTTTGCATGGTTTGGTTAAGAAGGCCTTCTTCTCTCTCTTTGATGTTTTTTGGAAGCCTGCACTCAGATGGGTGTATCTTTGCTTTTCTCCTTTGTCTTTTGCTTCTCTTCTTTTCACAGTTATTTGTAAGTCCTCCTCAGACAACTAGTTCCCTTTTTTGCATTTCTTTTTCTTGGGGATGGTTTTCATCACTGCCTCCTGTACAGTGTTGTGAACCTCCATCCATAGCTCTTCAGAGAGTTATCTATCAGATCTAACCCCTTGAATCTACTTGTCACTTTCACTGTACAATTGTAAGTAAGGGATTTGATTTAGGTCATATCTGAATGGCCTAGTGGTTTTCCCTACTCTATTCAACTTAAGTCCGAATTTTGCAATAAGGAGCTCATGATCTGAGCCACAGTCAGCTCCAGGTCTTGTTTTTGCTGATTGTATAGAGCTTTTCCATCTTCAGCTGCAAAGAATATAATCCATCTGATTGCAGTGAAATGTTAGCTGAACTTGGAGGACCAGCTTCAAAGCCTTCTTCCTCTACTACCTTTCCCCACTTCCTCTCAGGCACCCCTGGAACCTTGCCCTTCCCTGGTTGGGACTCTATTTGTGTTGAGTTTCCTCAGCTCCCAGCACTGGGCAGGGGCCCTGTCTCTTCTCTGCTCTTCCTCCTGCTCCAAGGCCTCCAGGGCACCCTCCAAACCTCCTGAACAGAGTCTGGCTAAATCACGAGGTGTGGGACCTGTTACTGGGACATGAAACTATCAGCTTCTTGAAGACACAGCACAAACCTTGTTTTCCCTGTGGTGCTGTAATTCTATTTGCTTTCCTTGTCTGTCTGGATGAAAATGTCTTTCTGACAGACTCTGCTATTAGATTTCTGAGCATTTCCATTTACAGGCATTCCCCAATTTCCAAAACATCACCCTCTGCCAATAAACTGTGATGTGAGACCTATATCCTTTTTCCTCAATGCCATCCTGGTTTAAGAAAAGTTTCCTAGGAACACTACTTTTAAGTAGCAAGAAACACCTGCATTTCCTCATATCTCCTTACTCCAGTCACGATAGTTTTCTATAAGAAGAAAGATATGGGTTCCAGCTAAAATCTGAAAGATATTTTATTGCACTGGTGGCTCCTTTGAAGGCATAGAAGAACATTGTGTTCCTTTCTGACTGCAGTGGGTACCTGTTAAACATGTTCGCTTTAAGGAGAAGAAGAAGGACATAGGCAGGGAAAGAGGGAGTTCAGGACAGCAGGTGAGTAGGAGGAAAAAAAGGAAGGAAGGGGAAGATAAAAGAGGGAAGAAAAAGAGGATGAAGAAGAAACAGAAAGCTTCTAATCAATCAATCAATGAAACCCGAAGGGATCTAAATGTAAACCCAAAAGAAAAGAGAAGGAAAGAAAAAAAAACATACTGGAAGAAAGGAAACAAACTGGAAAAATATTGTTAAGGAAAACTTTCTCACCAACACACAAATCCTAGAAAACATTTGACCTCAAATATCAAAAATTCAAAGGACACCATAAACTAGATCAGAATATAAGATAAGCAACCTGGAGACAAGGTTTGCAATATATTGAGTAGACAAAGGTGAATATTTCCAACACAGAGAGAAACTACAAACCCACATGTGAAGACTGAAACCAGCTTTTAAGAAATGTGTAAGAGATCTGAAAGGGCTTCACAGATGGCTCAGACAGTAAACAATCAGCCTACATTGCAGGAGATGTGGATTGGATCCCTGGGTTGGAAAGATCCCCTGGAGGAGGAAAACGGCAACCCAATCCAGTATTCTTTCGTGAAAAATCCCATGGACATAGGAGCGTGGCAGGCTACAATCCATGGGGTCACAAAAAATCTGACACTACTAAACTACTAAGTAGTCACGCATGCAAGAGATCTAAACAAACAGTTCCCAGGGAGGTGACTTGTCCAGGGTCATACAGCTCTCAGAGGGCAAGAGGGCAGAGTGGAGGCCAGGACCAGACCTTCTGCCATGGGTATGCAAGTGGGGAATGTGATTTTATTTTATTTAAACTGCTCAAAACATACATTCTATTTTTATCTTTTACTTAATATTTTAACCTTGAAACCCAGTATGTGGGATCTTAGTTTCCCAACCAGGGACTGAACCCACAACCAATTCAATGGAAGTGTTGCAGGAAGGGGGATCCCTTCCAGGACCCGAAACTGGGCTCTTGTCTAACACTCGGAAATGAATTGTCCGAGGAAACACACGTGCTGACAAAGCAAGAGATTTTATTGGGAAGGGCACCCGAGTGGAGAGCAGTAGGGTACAGGAACCCAGGAGAACAGCTCTGCTGCGTGGTTCGCAGTCTTGGGTTTTATGGTGATGGAGTTAGTTTCTGGGTAGTCTTTGGCCAATCACTGTAATTCAGAATCTTTCCTGGTGGTGCACGCATCACTCAGGCAAGATGGATACTAGCGAGAGGGATTCTGGGAAGTGGAAGGACACGCGGTGACTCCTTTCGACCTTTCCCAAACTCTTCCAGTTGGTGGTGGCTTATTAGTTCCGTATTCCTTATCAGGATCTCCTGTCATAAAACAACTCATGGAAATGGTTGCTATGGTGCCTGGCCAGAGTGTGCGGTTTCAGTCAGTGTGCTTCCCCTAACAGAG
Organism: Raphicerus campestris; assembly: GCA_006410735.1. Taxonomy (NCBI): domain Eukaryota; kingdom Metazoa; phylum Chordata; class Mammalia; order Artiodactyla; family Bovidae; genus Raphicerus; species Raphicerus campestris. The sequence goes on from SJYW01026659.1 coordinate 48,954, forward strand.
GCACGAAGTCTTAACCACTAGACCCCCAGGGAAGTCCCAGGAATACGCTTTAAATAACCCCAAAGTTTCCAGGTTTGTCTCTGCCTGTCTAAACACATGGATCTAAGGTCATGCCCCTCTTGTTATACTAACATGTCTACAGTTTGGCTTTTTTATCTTAATGTTGCAAACCCAGCATCATCACGTGGACACAGTACAGTAAGCCCTCTCACTCTTTTAGAGCCATCTTCCCCCAAAGAAGCACCATCACCTACAGTCCTGACCTGAGGGCCTGGCGAGCACAGGAAGACAAAGCCCTGAGTCCCCCCACACGGTCTCTTGTCTTTCGCCCCTCAGGCCTCAGTTTCCCCCCAGGGCCTGACACTGACCAGGCACTCAGAGACAAAATGGTAATGAACCTGGATTCCTTATATTAATATTGCAAAAGAAACCCTTTGTCCCTATCAGCCTCAGCACAGCACCCTGGGGGAAGCCTCAAGGTGGCCAGGCCACAGGAGGAGACAGTCTGACCCCACTACCCTCCTCTACCCCCTCAGCTTTCTCTAAATTTCCCAAAGGACTGAGCACCCCCAACACCGCCTTCCTTCTGGGGTCACCGCTCACGTCTCAGGAGTCCATGTCCTGAGCTGAGCCGATCTGAGCAGGTGTCCCCTCCCTCTGCCCTGTTCAGGGGCCCAGGTGGCAGGAGGAAGCTGTCAGACACCCCTGCCTCCACAACCAGGCTCTGCTTCTGCTTAACCTGCTGCCTCAGCCATGGCCTCACCTCTCTGGGCTTCCATTTCCTTCTTTTGCCAACTAGCGACAATCATCTTTTCTCAGACATTCATCCTGAGGATGGGGAGAGGGGTGGGCGTCCTGCCCGCCTGCTAACCCAGGAATCTTCTCTGGCTGCGTGTGAACAAGGTCCAGCTGTTCTGAGCTCCGCAGATGCAGCCACCAGCTGTGCATCTCTGCAATAAACCACACACATCTGTGGGTCCAGATACACTTGGAGCAGCAAGAGAGAAAGTGAACGCCCTCACATCCGGATTGCTCAGATTAAATAAACACTCTGCCAGCCAGGTCCCACCCTGGGCTATGTTTGCGGACTCAGCTAAACAAGCCACGCCTAACATGTCAGGTTCTTACTGATTCAACACATCTTGCCCTGGGCTCCCCGAAGGAAGACCTGGCACCAATACACTGTGAGCCCCTTTTCCAATCCCACCCCTTCCCATGGGCTTCTCCCAGTCCCCTCGACCCTGTCTACCCACTCACTCTCACCAGCTGGCCCGCCTTATTCATCTCGATGCCACCAGCACGTGGCACAATCCTGGGACATCGCAGCTGCTCACCACATGCTGGTCATATTGTTCTTGCTGAGAGCCATGTCCATGTGTGTTCAGAGCCCACCGTCCCCTGCTCTGCTCCCACAGTACCTGGGAGAGGGGCCTAAGGCCACCCTTCAGCCACTCTACCCATGCCTCTACCCTCAACACTTGTGATCAGATCCTTCTCGACTTGGCCTTGACGAAAGGGATGGTACAAGTGCCTTTTGTCCCAGTGAGCCACAGGAGGAGGGCTGGCCTTGGTGGTCACCGCCATTAGGTGGGTGCCTAAGTTTGCAGGACGGGCTGAAAGCACGCTGCTCTTTTCTCCCCTGAATTACTTCCACCTGACAACAGATATATTTCTCTCCAAATGGAGGACTTTTACAGGAAGGCTAGTGTCCTGGCAACTCAGAAAAGTCTACAAGAGAGAGCCAGCCCTTTTCCTTTTTAGTTCCTGAGAAGAGACTCATTGTGGGGAGAGGACTGAGCATGTGCCAGGGTCTGAGCTGGCACCATCCTCACATTTCCTATTTAATTATCACATCAGCCCTAGGAACTGTCGGCTCCACCGTACAGATAAAGAAACTGAGAAGCAAAGATCTCACAGCCTGAGGGTCCTGTAGTTAGGCTGCTGGTGGACTTTTCTGCTTTGTCCCAAGCAGAAGGGGCTGCAGTTTTCCTGGAACTCTGACCTCCCTGACCTTCCATCAGGGCTGCTTCATCCCAGGAAATGTCCCTGGACCATCACGGCCACCTCCTCCCTGCTTTTAGGGGAGGGACATAAGAGTGATGAGTGTTATTTCATGAGGACCACATACTACTCTTTGGTCTTACAATCACCCATAACAAACGCCAGGAATTCAATTTGATTTTGCTGATAAGGAAGAGGGGTTGGGGGAAGTGGAGTGAGGGAAGGGATAGGCAGGGGATTTCTTCCAGTAACTCAGGGACTTCTATTCAGCAGGAGAATGTCAGCAGCTCATGTCGTGCAAAAGTCCGTTTGTCCAAATACCACACACTCACCGTCTGCCCACAGGGTTCAGAGTTCAGGCTGGGACAGACACCCCTGAGCACAGACTCTGAGGGGTCAGCGGGTAAACATTCAGCTGCCCTGCCCACTAACCTGCACAAGTCTGCCCCTGACCCCACAGGAGCTGCCGGGACTCAAGGACGCCTCCTCCTTGGAGCTTGGGATCCTCTGGGAGTCACCCTTACAGGAGGGGCTGTACAGGAGGGACAGTGGGAGGCAGGGGTTTTCTTGGATGGAAAATCTGAGCACAGTCACCCCTCCTGCCTGCTCACGTTAAACCTCAGGCAGAAATGCAGGAAGCAAGGGGCAGGGAAAGCACGTGGGCCTCCCCATGGGACACCTGCCGGCATGAGGGTGCCCAGGTCCCTCTTCTTCAGTGCCTCCACCACAGGACAGCTGGGGGCCCTGAGCTGTGGATTGGCATCCCGGGACTTACCTCCTGGCCAGGTAGCCCCTGCAGCAGGCCTGGAAGCCGATGATGCCGTCTGTGATCTTCAGGTCCTGCTCCTCCTCAAGGTGGGCCAGTACGCCAGCCCAGAAGAAGACCTTGCTCTCGCTGATGTGGTACAGGTTGCTGTCGAGCTCAAGGGCTTTGATCTAGAGGAGGAGAGCTGGCTGCTAGCCCTCTCCAAGAGGCCACCTGTGCCACTAAGGAACCCTGGAGCAGGGCCAAAATTAAGAGAGGGCCTAGAGCTAGGGTTGGGCCTACTGCTGTAGGCAGCCTCACCTGGTACAGGGAAATGAGATTGAAATGAGGCAGGGAAGTGGGCAAGTGGGGTTCAACAGCACAGAGCAGATAATGAGTCAGACTTGTAGGGAAAGAAAATCCTCGGCCCTGAAAGGACCTTACCTGCAAACATCTCTGCCCACGTGCATTTCTAACCAAGGTGGCAATGGACATGGGGGTTCAGGCAGCATTACTTTAGATAACTAGAGAAACGGAGTTTCTTTACACAGGCATTTTAATGTCACGAGTGGCTTCAACATCCTAAGGAGCCAGAGGAGTCAAGCACACAAGGCCAAGCTGTGCGGGGCCACGTCAGGATGGTGGGCGAGGACAGAGCTGGCTTGGGAGCAGCACTGTGTCAGTAATGTCTCTTGTCACCCAGTGTCATTGACGGGGAGACTGAGTACAGCCTGGCTCATCACACATCCAAGAGTAACCAACTGTGAGATATTCTGTACAAACAGCACAGCATGCTGAGAAGGACCAGCCTTAGTCTAAGCTTGGACCTCTGCAGACTCAGGACACCCCTGCTGGCTTAGGGCCAAGCCCCAGGAACAAGCCAAATGGGGAAGGTGCGCCAGCTGGTGTGACGGCAGCTCTGCCACTTACTGGCCACACCTTGCCAATGTTTGGGGTGTCTGGAAGCCTTACTGGTTGTTTCAAGTAGGGACTGCGCTACTTACTGCCAGGGTCCAGCCCCGGTGGATCCAGGATGATTTGAAGGTGGGGACGGAATAGGCGTCCTAGAAAAAACTTATTTAATTACAGATATAGAGAGACTAGAAGCGGAGAGTGTAGTAGGAAAATTAGTGGAGAAAAAGAGGCTGAATAACTGGTTTATGTGGAATATCAATCACCACATATGTAGGCCACAGGCGTCTTTCCGTTCTCCTGAAGAAGAGGAGGCACTGAGGCCTCCCCAGTCCATTCTTAGAAGCTCAGGCAGAGTTAGTAGGCTTGGTGCATACCCCCATACCAGATGGGAATTCAGCCAGGAAAAATGGGAAGCAAGAAAGAAATGACACGGGGGAATCAGTCTTTCCAGAAAGTGATCCCATTTCTTTATTTTTTAGGTTTGTTTTTATACCTTTTGTTATACATAGGGATGAATACAGAGTCACGTGGGGGTCAGCAGACCTGACCCTTGTCACAATCAGGTGCTTCATATAAAATTATACAAAGGTCTTATGAGTTTTTACATCATCTTCTGACCATGAGGTCTGCTGACATTTTATGGCCCTTTCTGATACCAGTCAGTTAACCAGAAAACTTATTTTTCCAGGAGTGATTTTTTTCAGGCACCACCCTCCAAATAAAGTTGCATTCCTATAGGGTGAGGGTGTAGTGTGTTACAATCAAGAAAGGAATTTACTTAACCTAAGGTTTAACATGATTAATCTTAAAGGTTAACACTTATTTTTCCTATATGCTTAAAGGTTAATATTTATTTCTCCTATATGCTAGTTATATTCATTATAAGGGCAGGGAATATGAAGATTTAGCAGCAAACATCAGCCCAACAAATGAAAACCCTTCACCAATGTTCCCCTTAAGATCTACTCAGTCTTAAGATAGTGATAAAGTTACATTTTTACGTAGCAAGGACACAGTGATTTATATCAAAGTACAGTGGTCTATAACAAAAGAAGAGAATTCATTAACTCAAAAAGTCTAATATTGCTAACATCAAAAACTACTATATTTCCTTTTCTATATTCCAAATACATTGATTAATATATTCCCAGGTGCCTAAGGATATGGAGGCCTGGCGGCAGTCAAATGAGAAAAGCCCTATGCTAATTCTCTAGACTTTCTGTGCTGTTTATGGTTGAGAGGTTGTCTCACAAGCTAGTCTGTCAGCAGAGTGGTTTGACCTGAGACATCCTTGTCACACCCAGGGCAGGGAATTGGCAGTAATTATTGGCATGACAAATGAAAAACCCTTCAGCAATATAATTCCTAATCAACCCACTAATACTATACTAACAATCTTCTAACTTCTCAAAAGAGTCTATATTTAGAAAGTTTTAAAGCATGTTGTGTCTCTCACAGTTGGGGGGTTGTAAACAATCACATACGGCCGGACGAACCTGATCAGGCAGGCTAGAGAATCTTCAGAGTTCGTAAGTTGAACCACTCTTGTCACGCCCAGGAATTTTTATTAACTGGAGCTGCAAGTTAACTCCTTCTCCCAGAGAAATGGTTATGGGGGTAGATACTTGGGAACAGGGGGTTTCCTGAGGCTTGATCACGCCTTTGCCTATGCCAAGCGTCCTTCCTCATGACCTTTGCCATGGGTGGAGTTTCTCACGCTGGCCCCCAGCAACTGACCTTGGTGGGGGGAGTCAGGCTTGCTGCTAAATATCCTACAATGCACAGGACAGTCCTGGACAGTAAAGACTGGTCTGGCCCCCTCCCCTCAAGAAGGGCAATGTGGAGGCTGAGAGGCCCTGCCGCAGAGTACTGAGAGTGCAGTGCTAGGCTTCCCAAGACTGTTTAATTCATGTTCTCTGATACAGTGCTGGTCACCCCCATTCTCCATGTGAGGGAACCAAGATTCAGAGAGGTGAATTCTCTGACCCAGAATAACACAGAGATAGAGCTCCAGTACAAACTCCAGAGCCAGCACCTTTAGCACAAATCTCACTATATATAGTAGTAATACACAGCCTGAGCACCTCACAGGACTGCTGCAAGCTTCTAACACCACTGAACATGTGATGGTGAATAAGTACCTCCCACCTGTGCCCAACTCAGGGTTCAAGGTCATAAAATCGTCTCTCTGTCTCCCAAGAAGCTCCAGCTGCACCTTCCCCTGTGTGCGCTCCTCACTTTGCAGTGAAGTGGATGGTGCCAAAATCTTTGTCGTTCAGCTGCTTGGGCTTCTAGAACTGGGGGTGAGTGTCCTGCTCCTGCACCACGTTCTCCTCGAAGCTCTTTCCTGTGGCTTTGGGGAACCAGCACTCCTCCTCCAGCAGGGCAAGAATGCCAGGGGGCCTGCATTGAGGGAACAATGCATCCCACAGATGAGCTTGACCTGCAAACCTACCCATTGTCACCAGAAACTCCAGATTTTCACAAGAATGTGGGCAATTCTTCCCTCACCATGGGAACAAAAAGAAGCATTACTGAAAACACTCAATTTAAGAGTTCTAGGTTAAGAAGGCACTTCTGGTATCCAGGCTACAGCCGACACAGCTGAACCCAGTGACCCATGACAGTGGATCTCCAGTGAGTGCTCTGGGAATCATCTGGTGGGGTTGACTGGCTGTGAGGACCCCTGACCTCTGTCCAGAGGCTGCCCTCAGTTGGTGCTCCGGGCCCTGGAGTTCCTCTCAGACCCCCTGCCACAAGCTCTATGGCTGCACAACTATGCAGTAAGTGGTGACATTAGAACAACGTTCTGGAGGAAGTGCCCCCAGAGCCCCAGAACCTGTGCACGGAGTTTACAAGACAAAAGATCGACTCAGACAATGTGGGGACTGGCTGATAGGCCAGGAGCCACGTGGGTTCTTAAAAAAGATTCATCATAGAAGTAAATCATTCCATGTTAGGATTGTGGACAGTTCCAGCCCCACCCTCATCCTTAAGGTAATGTTACCGAAAGGAATGCATGAGAGGGTCCTTCTGCTCACCACTCAAAAGCCAGTAAACAGGCAAGTTGGTGGACAGGAAAGTTTGCTTTATTTCAGATGCTGGCTACTGCAGGGGAGGGTGGTGGACATCTGTCCTAAGCCTGACTCCCCACACTTCCCAGACAAGCAGAGGGTGAGAGCATTTATAGACAGAGTTGAGGGGTTGGTGGGGTTACATGCAGAAACAGCACAGTCATCTCTAACTGTCATCTTCAACTGGTCATCAGTGGTCTGGCGAGCATCATCTTGGTTGTTTTAGGTACAGTTAATCTTCAGATCCAGGGTGCATTGTTCCCGTTTCTTTGTGGTCAGTTCTCGGAATTGTGGCAGCTCAAGTCCTGGGTATAGCCTGGTCATCATGTAGTTAACTTCCCCATCTGGTGTTTTCGTATCTATAAGACAGCTCACAGGATAAGGCTTAGAATATTTTCAATAGCCCTTGAAAAAGAACTAAAGGTCCTTGAAAATCCTTAATGACTACATTATCTATCTCCTTATTTTGTTTTCCTTTGTTTCAGCATTTCTTACTTCTCTGATGAAATTTGTTTTTTGATTAAGTTTTCCAAAGGCAAAAGGCAGCAGAGGACATAGTAGGGGGGGTGGAAGGATGGGGAGTGGGGGGCAAGGACCATAGGTTCCTGTTCTATTTCAGTAATACTTCAAAATGCACCAACTTCTTCCTAGGCCATCTGATTAACTAACATTCAGTTCAGTTCAGTTCAGTCACTCAATCGTGTCTGACTTTGCAACCTCATGGACTGCAGCACGCCAGGCTTCCCTGTCCATCACCAACTCCTGGAGTCCATGCAAACCCATGTCCATTGAGTCGGTGAGGCCATGCAACCAGCACATCCTCTGTCATCCCCTTCTCCTCCTGCCTTCAATCTTTTCCAGCATCAGGGTTTTTTCAAATGAGTCGGCTCTCCACATCAGGTGGCCAAAGTACTGGAGTTTCAGCTTTAGCATCAGTCCTTTCAATGAACACTCAGGACTGATCTCCTTTAGGATGGACTAGTTGGATCTCCCTGCAGTCCAGGGACTCTCAAGAGTCTTCTCCAACACCATAGTTCAAAATCAGCAATTCTTCTGTGCTCAGCTTTCTTTACAGTCCAACTCTCACATCCATACATGACCACTGGAAAAACCAGAGCCCTGACTAGATGGAACTTCATTGGCAAAGTAATGTCTCTGCTTTTCAATATGCTTTCTAGGTTGGTCATAACTTTCCTTCCAAGGAGCAAGTGTCTTTTTAATTTCATGGCTGCAGTCACCATCTGCAATTATTTTGTAGCTCCAAATATAAAGCCAGCTACTGTTTCCACTGTTTTCCCATCGATCTGCCATGAAGTGATGGGATCAGATGCCATGATGTTCGTTTTCTGAATGTTGAGCTTTAAGTCAACTTTTTCACTCTCCTCTTTCACTTTCATCAGGAGGCTCTTTAGTTCTTCTTCACTTTCTGCCTAAAGGGGGTGGTATCATCTGCATACCTGAGGTTATTGATATTTTTCCCAGCAATCTTGATTCCAGCTTGTGCTTCATCCAGCTCAGGGTTTCTCATGAAGTACTCAGCATATAAATTAAATAAGCAGGGTGACAATATACAGCCTTGACATACTCCTTTTCCTATTTGGAATTAGGCTGTTATTCCATGTCCAGTTCTAACTGTTGCTTCCTGAGTTGCATACAGGTTTCTCCAGAGGAAGGTCAGGTGGTCTGGTATTCCCATTTCTAAAAATTTCCTACAGTTTATTGTGATCCACACAGCCAAAGGCTTTGGCATAGTCAATAAAGCAGAAATAGAAGTTTTTCTGGAACTCTCTTGCTTTTTCGATGATCCAGCAGATGTTGGCAATTTGATCTCTGCTTCCTCTACCTTTTCTAAAACCAGCTTGAACATCAGGGAGTTCACGGTTCACATATTGCTAAAGTCTGGCTTGGAGAATTTTGAGCACTACCTTAATGGCATGTGAGATGAGTGCAATTGTGCGGTAGTTTGAGCATTTTTTGGCATTGCCTTTCTTTGCGATTAGAATGAAAACTGACCATTTCCAGTCCTGTGGCCACTGCTGAGTTTTCCAAATTTGCTAGCATATTGAGTGCAGTATCATCATTTTAGGATTTCAAATAGCTCAACTGGAATCCCATCATGTCCACCAGCTTTGTTGTTAGTGCTGCTTCCTAAGGCCCACTTGGCTTTACATTCCAAGATGTCTGGCTCTAGGTGAGTGATCACACCATCATGATTATCTGGGTTGTGAAGACCTTTTTTGTACAGTTCTTCTGTGTATTCTTGCCACCTCTTCTTAATATCTTCTGCTTCTGTTAGGTCCAGACCATTTCTGTCCTTTATCGAGCCCATCTTTGCATGAAATGTTCTCTTGGTATCTCTAATTTTCTTGAAGAGATCTCTAGGGTCTCCCATTTTATTGTTTTCCTCTATTTCTTTGCACAGATCACTGAGGAAGGCTTTCTTATGTCTCCTTGCTATTCTTTGGAGCTCTACATTCAAATAGGTATATCTTTCCTTTTTTCCTTTGCTTTGTGCTTCTCTTCTTTTCACAGCTCTTTGTAAGGTCTCCTCAGACAGTCATTGTGTTTTTTTGCATTTCTTTTTCCTGGAGATAGTCTTGATCCCTGTCTCCTGTACAATGTCACAAACCTCCATCCATAGTTCATCAGGTACTCTATCAGATCTAGTCCCTTAATTTATTTCTTACTTCTACTGTATAATCATAAGGGATTTGATTTAGGTCATACCTGAATGGTCTAGTGGTTTTCCCTACTTTCTTCAATTTAAATCTGAATTAGGCAATAAGGAGTTCATGATCTGAGCCTCAGTCAGCTCCCAGTCTTGTTTTTGCTGTCTCTATAGAGCTTCCCAACCTTTTGCTGCAAAGAATACAATCAATCTGATTTCGATGTTGGCTATCTGGTGATATCCATGTGTAGAGTCTTCTCTTGTGTTGTTGGAAGAGGGTGTTTGCTATGACCAGTGCGTTCTCTTGGCAAAACTCTGTTAGCCTTTGCCCTGTTTCATTCTGTACTCCAAGGCCAAATTTGTCTGTTAGTCCAGGTGTTTCTTGACTTCCTACTTCTGCATTCCAGTCCCCTATCATGAAAAGGGCATATTTTTGGGTGTTAGTTCTAAAAGGTCTTGGAACATAAAATGATGTTGGCATCAGGCTTTTCTGACCTGTCTCAAAAGAAGTCCAGCTTGGTTCTTATCTCTAGGGAAAATAACTTTGATCCTATCTCTTCACAACAAGTTTTTAAAAAGTTAGCATTAAATGAGCACCTACTTTGTGTCAGTCATCATGTGAGGCACTTTGCATGCATGATCTCAGTTTTCTCCACAATAAAATTGAACAGATGAAGAAACCAAGGCCAAAAGTAGTTCAGTAACTTGTCCAAGGTCACATAACTGCCCCTTCCTTACGGGTTTCATCTCTTCTCAACTTGAGGCCCTTCACTGCCAGCAAATGACATGGAGGAAACATTCCTGATGGGATCGTGAGAAGGAACAACCTTAGGATGCTGCCTGGAGGAGGTGTGTCTGCCAGGAGGAAGCTAGCCTGGGGAGATCTTCCCAAGGGATCTGGGTAAAATTCCTGGCACACTTGTGTGGTCTACCTGGGCAATTTGGCCTCAGGCACAAAACTCTCCCAGGCATTGTCTTCAGTGAGCAGGAACTGAAGTTCTTCCCTCTTTACTCTCTCTGGGAAATACTCATGACCACCTCAGTGAAGTTTTGGCTCTCTACACAGAAATAAATAAAAAAGATTACAAGAAATTATGGTGGAACCTAAATGGTATTGAGTTTAAAGTGGCTCAGCAGTAAAGAATCTGCAATTCAGGAGACACATGAGATGTGGGTTCCATCCCTGGGTCAGGAGTATCCCCTGGAGGAGGAACTGGGAGCCCACTCCAGTATACTTGACTGGAGAATCCCATGGAAAGAGGAGCCTGGCAGGCTACAGTCCATGAGGTTGCAAAGAGCTGGACACAACAAAGCGGCTGAGCAAACAAGAACACACGTAAATTGTGTTCTCAAGTTCACCTTCCTGAGCAAAAGTCATCTGGGGTACTGTTAATGGATTCACCTGGAGTTACAGGTAGTCCATTCCCCTGCTGCTAATTCATAAGTTGAAATCCTGACCTATCTGTCCCCCTGCAATGACTGTATTTGGAGATAGGGCCTTTAAGGCAGTAAGTAGGTAAAAAGAGACCATAAGTGCAGAGTCATAATCCAATAAGATTGGTGCCCTTATTAGAAGAGCCATCAGATTTCTTCCTCTCTTTCTGTACCCCCTGAGCAGGAAGGCTTCTAAATTTTTCCCTTTTTCCTGCATCACTTAGGGAGAAAGGAAACTAGAACTTGCCTGCAGGGAACCCCCAAATTTAAATCTGTATTGATTGATTTGGGGGGAGGTGGGTGGGGGAAACAATGGAGTCCTGGGTGTCTGCAGGGGTGCTTGAGATCAATAGGACCAGTATCTGCTTGAGGCCGTCACACCTAGTAAGCAGGTGCTTATATATGGGAGCACTGGGAAACCGCCCTAACATAGCAAGGGGGAGGGGGGCTGCTAGAGAAAGAGGTTCCACCTGAAAGTAACACATTCCAGGTAGAGGGGACAGCAGCACACTAGGCAGGACCTCCTGTGCAGCAGGCACTGGCCCAGGCCACGGACACGCGTGGTATTTCACCCTCATGAACACATAGGGAAACACTATTTCCATTTTACAGGTGAGGTCGGACACGTGTGGTATTTCACCCTCATGAACACATAGGGAAACACTATTTCCATTTTACAGGTGAGGTCAGTTAAGGAGCCCCAGGTCACACAGGTGGGATGTGGCTAAGGCCAGTCTGGGGTTTAGCTCAGGGTCCGCTGACCCTTGAAGAGCAGCTGGGTGGACAGCAGGGCCTGAGCTGGAGGAAGCCTCCTCTGTGGTGACGCCCCAGGGCCTGTGAGCAGGAGGAGCCTGAGACCAAGGGAGAGGGCAGGAGAAGCTCCAGATGCTGGGAGGCCACCTCCCCTGCCCCTCCTGGCCTTGGAGCCTCCCCCTGCTGTCCCTCCTCCCAGTCCTGCCCGCACTTCTGAGTCAGTTGCTAATGACAGTGGGAGAGGAAGTGAGCACCTTAACTGATGCTCTCTTGAGAGAACAAACCCTATTTCCTTTTAGGTTCCCCAGAAAAGAGTCACCATGGGCAGAGGAAACAGGACAGGCCCTCCCTTGTAGACGTTCCTGAGTTACTAAGACTCTGGACTTCCTATAAAAGTCCTCCCAAATAGACCTATTGTCAAGTGGAAATAAGTTGAGGTAGAGAAGAGCAGTGTGCTCTCAGCCCTTCGTGTGAACTCTGCATCCATCCAGATGGCCTGATCACCCACCCTGGACCTCTGGGACCAAAGTCACTGGTGTCATTGTTGCCTTCATGGGAGGACTACAGGGACCTAGACATCACCAGCTCAATGGACGTGAGTTTGAGCAAGCTCCAGGAGTGGGTGATGGACAGGGAAGCCAGGCGTGCTGCAATCCATGGGACTGCAAAGAGTTAGACACACGACTGAGTGACTGAACTGAACTGAACTGAGACTACAAGGGTTGTGGGTTACATGCTCAAAATGACTAAGCGGTGGACTTAGGGCCCTCTCCCAGGGACCACGGGAGCAGAGCAGGGGACTTCCTGGGGATTTCTCAGACGAAGTGATGCTAGCGTTGGGTTTTGAAAGATGAGCATAACTTTGCCACATGATAGGAGCACAGAGTGCGGCCTAGACGAGCTACGCCATATCTGAGGAGATTGGCCCTGGGATTCCTTTGGAAAGAATGATGCTGAAGCTGAAACTCCCGTACTTTGGCCACTGCGTATGAAGAGTTGACTCACTGGAAAAGACTCTGATGCTGGGAGGGATTGGCGGCAGGATGAGAAGGGAACGACAGAGGATGAGATGGCTGGATGGCATCACTGACTCGATGGACGTGAGTCTGAGTGAACTCCGGGAGTTGGTAATGGATGGGGAGGCCTGGCATGCTGTGATTCATGGGGTCGCAAAGAGTCAAACACAAATGAGCGAATGAACTGAACTGAGGAGCAGGTGTTTCTGGAAGAAGGATCTGAGGGAGGAAGTGCCTAGAACCTGCATGAGTGTGCCCCTCAGCAGCCCGAGTATGACCAGTATGCAGTGAGCGGCTGGTATCTTCTGGGACTGTGCCAAGTGCTGGCAGTGCGAAGGTGAATAAGGCAGGCAGGCTGGCGAGTGCGGGTGGATGGAGAGGGTGCAGAGGCTGGGAAGAAGGCCATGGAGTAGATGGAGCACTTTTGGCAAAGGACTTCACAGTCTGTTGGTGGCGGGTCCTCCTTCACAGAGCCCAAGGCACAATGCACTCAGCCATGAAGGACTCCACAGGACAGGACTGGGCTGGTGTATCTAAGGGAGTCAACAGGGAGGGTGGGATTAGCTCAGGGTGGGGCCAGTGGCAGAGGACTTCCCTGATGGCTCAGATGCTAAAGTGTCTGTCTACAATGTGGGAGACCTGGGTTCAATCCCTGGGTTGAGAAGATCCCCTGGAGAAGGAAATGGCAAGCCATTCCAAGACTATTGCCTGGAAAATCCCATGGACAGAGGAGCCTGGTAGGCTACAGTCCATGGGGTCACAAAGAGTCAGACATGACTGAGCGACTTCACTTCCCTTAGGCATCAGAAGTTCAGAAGATATCCAAGTCTATGCCCCAACAAGTAATGCTTAAGAAGCTGAAGTTGAACGGCTTTATGAAGACCTACAAGAACTTTTAGAACTAACACCCAAAAAAGATGTCCTTTTCATTATAGGGGACTGGAATGCTAAAGTAGGAAGTCAAGAAACACCTGGAGTAACAGGCAAATTTGGCCTTGGAATGCGGGATGAAGCAGGGCAAAGACTAACAGAGTTTTGCCAAGAAAATGCACTGGTCATAGCAAACACCCTCTTCCAACAACACAAGAGAAGACTCTACACATGGACATCACCAGATGGTCAACACCGAAATCAGATTGATT
>SJYW01026659.1:66086-102147 GCA_006410735.1 Raphicerus campestris
AAGGCTATGGTTTTTCCTGTGGTCATGTATGGATGTGAGAGTTGGACTGTGAAGAAGGCTAAGCGCCAAAGAATTGATGCTTTTGAAGTGTGGTGTTGGAGAAGACTCTTGAGAGTCCCTTGGACTGCGAGGAGATCCAACCAGTCCATTCTGAAGGAGATCAGCCCTGGGATTTCTTTGGAAGGAATGATGCTAAAGCTGAAACTCCAGTACTTTGGCCACCTCAGCAAAGAGTCGACTCATTGGAAAAGACTCTGATGCTGGGAGGGATTGGGGGCAGGAGGAGAAGGGGACAACCGAGGATGAGATGGCTGGATGGCATCACAGACTCGATGGACATGAGTCTGAGTGAAAACCTGGAGATGGTGATGAACAGGGAGGCCTGGCATGCTGCAATTTATGGGGTCGCAAAGAGTCGGACTCGTCTGAGCGACTGAACTGAACTGAACTCGGGCCAGTGGGCAGGGTGTGGGTTTATCTGAGCAACCCAGATGTAAGGGCGTTCACTTTCCCTTTTGCTTCTCCAGGTATATCTGGGCTCAGAGGGTGTGTGTGGTTTATTGCACAGCTGGTGGCTGCATCTGCAGAGCTGAGAACAACTGGATCTTGTTTACACTCGGCCAGGGGAAGACTCCTGGGTAAGCAGGGGCTTGGGACCCCGTCCATCTCCCCATCCTCAGGACAACTGCCTGAGAAAAGCATGATTGTCACTAGTTGGCAGAAGAAGGAAACAGAAGCTCAGAGAGATGAGGTCATGGCCAGAGGGACAGGTTCAGCAGGGGCAGAGCCTGGATGTGGGGGCAGGTGTGTCTCAGGGCTTCCTCCCACCCCCGAGGCCCTTAAACAGAGCAGAGGGAGGTTGACACTTGCTCAGGTGGGCTCAGCTCAGGATGTGGCCTCCTGAGATGTGTGTGGTGACCCCAGAAGGAAGGTGGGTGTTGGGGATGCTCAACCCTTTGGGGAATTCGAAAAAAGCAGATGGGTAGAGGACAGGAGAATCAAATCCTCTTCTCCTATGGCCTGGCCACCTTGAGGCTGCCCCCAGGGTGCTGTGCTGAGGCTGATGGGAGAAAGAGTTCCTTTTGAGATCCAAGGAATCCAGGTTCATTACCACCATGTCTCTGAGTGCCTGCTCAGTGCCAGGTCCTAGAGGGAAACTGAGGTCTGAGAGGTGAGGGGCAGGAGACAAAGTGGGGAAATGCAGGGCATTGCCTTCCTGTGCTCTGTGGGCCCTCAGCTCAGGGCTGCCCATAACGGTTGATCATGTGTGGGGAAAATGGTCCAGATGGAGAAGGTGAGAAGGGCTTGCTACTCAATGTCTGCATTATGATCCTGGTTTTGCAATATTAAGATAAAAAGTCAAACTGCAGACACATTAGTATAACAGGAGGGATGTAGACCTAGATCTACGTGTTTAGACAGACAGAGATAAATTGAGGAACTTTGGGGTTATTAAAGCCATATTCCTGGGGCCTCCTTGGTGGTCCAATGGTTAAGACTACCTGCTTCCACTGAAGGGTTGTGGGTTCAGTCCCTGCTTGGGGAATTAAGATCCCACATAGTGGACAGTGCAGCTAAAAAAAGAAAAAAAGAAAGAGTGTGTACGATTTGATCAGTTATAATAAAATAAAAGAAAATCCCATTCCCTACTTATATACTGGTGGTCTTGGCCTCTACCCTGCCCATGGAGAGCTGTGTGACCCTGGAAAAGCCACCTCCCCAGGGAGTGTTCAGTTCTCTTACCCAGTTTTAAAAGCTGGTTTCAGTTGGCTGATATGGGTTTGTAGCTTCTCTNACTCTTGAGAGTCCCTTGGACTGCGAGGAGATCCAACCAGTCCATTCTGAAGGAGATCAGCCCTGGGATTTCTTTGGAAGGAATGATGCTAAAGCTGAAACTCCAGTACTTTGGCCACCTCAGCAAAGAGTCGACTCATTGGAAAAGACTCTGATGCTGGGAGGGATTGGGGGCAGGAGGAGAAGGGGACAACCGAGGATGAGATGGCTGGATGGCATCACAGACTCGATGGACATGAGTCTGAGTGAAAACCTGGAGATGGTGATGAACAGGGAGGCCTGGCATGCTGCAATTTATGGGGTCGCAAAGAGTCGGACTCGTCTGAGCGACTGAACTGAACTGAACTCGGGCCAGTGGGCAGGGTGTGGGTTTATCTGAGCAACCCAGATGTAAGGGCGTTCACTTTCCCTTTTGCTTCTCCAGGTATATCTGGGCTCAGAGGGTGTGTGTGGTTTATTGCACAGCTGGTGGCTGCATCTGCAGAGCTGAGAACAACTGGATCTTGTTTACACTCGGCCAGGGGAAGACTCCTGGGTAAGCAGGGGCTTGGGACCCCGTCCATCTCCCCATCCTCAGGACAACTGCCTGAGAAAAGCATGATTGTCACTAGTTGGCAGAAGAAGGAAACAGAAGCTCAGAGAGATGAGGTCATGGCCAGAGGGACAGGTTCAGCAGGGGCAGAGCCTGGATGTGGGGGCAGGTGTGTCTCAGGGCTTCCTCCCACCCCCGAGGCCCTTAAACAGAGCAGAGGGAGGTTGACACTTGCTCAGGTGGGCTCAGCTCAGGATGTGGCCTCCTGAGATGTGTGTGGTGACCCCAGAAGGAAGGTGGGTGTTGGGGATGCTCAACCCTTTGGGGAATTCGAAAAAAGCAGATGGGTAGAGGACAGGAGAATCAAATCCTCTTCTCCTATGGCCTGGCCACCTTGAGGCTGCCCCCAGGGTGCTGTGCTGAGGCTGATGGGAGAAAGAGTTCCTTTTGAGATCCAAGGAATCCAGGTTCATTACCACCATGTCTCTGAGTGCCTGCTCAGTGCCAGGTCCTAGAGGGAAACTGAGGTCTGAGAGGTGAGGGGCAGGAGACAAAGTGGGGAAATGCAGGGCATTGCCTTCCTGTGCTCTGTGGGCCCTCAGCTCAGGGCTGCCCATAACGGTTGATCATGTGTGGGGAAAATGGTCCAGATGGAGAAGGTGAGAAGGGCTTGCTACTCAATGTCTGCATTATGATCCTGGTTTTGCAATATTAAGATAAAAAGTCAAACTGCAGACACATTAGTATAACAGGAGGGATGTAGACCTAGATCTACGTGTTTAGACAGACAGAGATAAATTGAGGAACTTTGGGGTTATTAAAGCCATATTCCTGGGGCCTCCTTGGTGGTCCAATGGTTAAGACTACCTGCTTCCACTGAAGGGTTGTGGGTTCAGTCCCTGCTTGGGGAATTAAGATCCCACATAGTGGACAGTGCAGCTAAAAAAAGAAAAAAAGAAAGAGTGTGTACGATTTGATCAGTTATAATAAAATAAAAGAAAATCCCATTCCCTACTTATATACTGGTGGTCTTGGCCTCTACCCTGCCCATGGAGAGCTGTGTGACCCTGGAAAAGCCACCTCCCCAGGGAGTGTTCAGTTCTCTTACCCAGTTTTAAAAGCTGGTTTCAGTTGGCTGATATGGGTTTGTAGCTTCTCTGTGTGCTGGGGACATTCACCTTTATCTTCTCTAAGTATTGCAGACATTGTCTCCAGATCTCTTGGATTTTGATTTGGTTTATGGTGTGCTTACAATTTCTAATTCTTAAGAGGTCCAGTGTTTCTGGGATTTGTGTCTTGGTGAGACAGTTTTCCTCAAGTTAGCAGTATTTTTCCAGTATGTTTTCATTTCTTCCAGTATGTTTCTAGATTTTTTTTCATTCTGGTTTACCTTTAGATCCCTTTAGTTTCACTAATTGATCAGAGCTTTTTGTTTCTCCTTCTTCCTCCTTTTATCCGCCTTCTACCTTCTCCCTCTTTCCTTTTCTCTCCTCCTCCTCTCCTGCTCTCCCAGACTCCCTACCTCCCTTCCTGCATGTCTGCTGCTTTATCTCCTTAAAGCAGGATTTCCTTAACAGGTACCTGCTGCAATCAGAAAGGAACACACTGTTTTGTTGTTGTTGTTGTTGTTGTTTTCTGCCTTTAAAGAACTCTCCAATGCAGTAAGGCATTATTCAGATTTTAGCAGGAGCCCATGTCTTTCCACAATTCTCTCTTTCTCTTTCTCCTGCTGTAAAAATATCATGGCTGGAGTAAGGAAACATGAGGAAATACAGGTGTGTCCTGACACCTGAAAGTATAGTATTCCTACAAAAGCTTTCCTAAACCAAGATGGCATAGTGTGTAGAAGATATAGGCCTCACTTCACAGTTTACTGGCAGAGGGTGATCTTTTGGAAAGCAAGGGATGCCCATAAATGGAAACACTCAGATATCAGATAGCACTCTCTGTCAGAAAGAGCTTCATCAAGACAGATAAGGAAAGAAATGGAATTACCCATCTGCATGTAAAAGAGGTGTGGTGCTGTGTCTTCAAGTAGTTGGTGGTTTCATGTCCCACTAATGGGTCCCACACCTCGTATTTTAGCCAGTCTGTGCCCGGGAGGGTGGAGGGAGCCCCAGAGGCCCTGGAGCAAGAGGAGCAGCAGAGAAGAGACAGGGCCCCTGCCTGGTGCTGGGAGCTGCAGAAACTCCACACAAACAGACCTACAACCAGAAAAGTGCAAGTTTCCAAGGGAGACTGGACAGGAACTGGAGGAGACAGCAGGGAGATGAGGCTTTGGAGTGTAATTAGAGTGAACTCTAATTACAGGCAACAATTCACCTGGTGAGGCAGGTGGGGAAAGGCCTTGGAGGGAGGGGTCAGCCTGAGTGAAGGCCTGGAGGCCTGGGGGAGATCAGAGTCCAGGCAGCTGTGTGTCCTCCAGGTCCCTCGACCAGGCCCCGTGGAGTCAGGAGGGTGCAGAGGACAAGAGTAGGAGCATCAGGAGGGTGTGGCGATGGGCTAAGGACCCTGCACTTGATCCTGCCCTAACCCCTCCTTTCCTTGCCCAAGGTGGATAACTTGCAGCCACATGTAGGGAGACGTTTGGTGAGAATCTCTGCCCACATGGAGGGGAGGCCTCTACATCTGGCCATATAGCTGTGCGGGGAGTCTTTTCAGGGTTCTCCTCTCTCCCACTGATAGGCTTTTCGGGCAGTGACCAGTCAGAGGCTAACAGAGGAGGATGCCCTGGATACTAGTCCAGCAGCGGAAGCACTGTCCAGCATCCACATTCAGTTGAGGCCCCAGACAAGGAGCAGGACCAGGACAAGAATAGCAGGGAAAGACAGAAGGATGAGGTGGAGGGTCCAAATGTTTTTCAAGTGTTTGGCATCATCCAGGATCAGCCCTTTCTGCCCACACCCTCCTCCTCTCTCTGCCGTGGCTCTTGGTCCTTGTGTTTCCCAATTTCACTTGGCCGCCCAGGCTCCTGGGGTCCTAGAGCTTCGAGGCAGAGAAGGAGGCAGGGGACCAGCCAGCTCTCCTCTCCCATGTGCCTGGAGACGGGCCTGCCTGTGTAAATTCTCTCCCATCCACACAGTCAGTGCTCACAGCCTTGTCACCAGGCATACTCCCTAGTAATCAAGCTGATGGTTACTATTCTTGAGGGGAACCCTGGGCATTGCAGAGGGAAGGTGATAGAAAGATTCTAGGATCAGATCTCAGGTGAGGGGTTTGGGGGAAACTCTAAGGAAGCTGGGCCACTCAAGACTGGGTGCTGTAGAGAATGGCAGGGGCAGTTTTGCCCATGATTGTCTCAGAAACTCCATCTACTGAGACGGGAGACCAGAGCAAGGATAAAGGTGCAATTGGTAAATAAAAAGCAGTCATAATTTTCAGCCGAGGGAGTGAAGACTCTGGGTTCCTGTTGCCGCCATCCCTGCTCTTTATTTATTATTGTTGTTAGCAGCAAAGTGACAAGAAGCCGGGCATGGGATCTTGAGCCCAGAGAGTGGAGTGGGATCCAGTTCTCCATGAACAAGGTTTCTGACTTTGGGCAAATCACAGAACATCTATGCTTCAGCTTCCGTAGCTGTGAACGGGGATCAGCGGTTCACACCGCCTGGTTATCAGAACAATATGGATTATAATTTACAAAGTCTCACAGTAACTACCAGTGCAGAGAAAAACCAAACACAAGCCCCTCCCACGAGCAGCTGTTGCTGTAACTATAGGACCTTCACTATCATGTCAGTCAGGTCTCAGCAAGAGTACTAAATAAGTACTCTTGCCTTCTTAAAGTACTGCCTATGTGTAACTAACACGCTTTCTTTTCTCATCTCCCAAGACAAGATAGTCATAACCGGAACCAAAAGAAGTTCTCTCTATATAAAGATCTGCTATTTGAAAAAATAACAGAGACAAGACAAAGGATGGACACCATCACATATGATATGTGTGAATGTAAATGTGTATAGGTTCTTTGCATAACAAATTCGCTTAAGTATGAAAAAATGTTGTTAGGTGTTGATACCCTTGGGTCTAGTCATTCTACTTCTAGAAATGGCTTAATGAAAGAATCTTAAATAGAGGCAAAGTTTTATGCAAGAAGAGTGTTCTTTGCACTACTATTTACATAAAGAATTAAAAACAGCCTGAAGTTCAACAATCAGGAGTGGACAGAAAAGATGACACCATTCGGGGCCTCAGTTCACTGTGGCAGGGCTGCAGGGATTGGAGTGGGGCTGGTGGGACTCCAGAAAAAAGGTCTGTGGGATAAAGGCTATTGCAGAGCGAGGAAGCTATGGGTTGTGGGTGCTATAGTACTGGGGACTTTATCAAGGCAGAGACTCGAGGACAAGGTGTATGACATCATTTTGCAATAAAAAGAGTCATTTTCCGATTAACATATGTGCACAAATAGATATTTTTGTACATTAAAGCAAGAGTATAGTCATCACAAACCTGGGATTTGGATCAGAAATCCCAAAACCTGGGTTCAAGGCCGGGCTCCAGCAGAAATGTGAAAACTTGGACTGATCTAAGTTCAGGTGAGTTTCAGGAGCCTGCATGACATAGACAGTGGATCAATATCACCTATAACCAGTTAGTAACACAAACATCCCAACCTCAAGAAATTTCCAGAGGATACCCTTCCTACCTGATCTGCTGTCTCTTGTTTTATTGACCCTATAACTTCGCAGACAGATCTCTCCTGATTATCCTCTCTTGTACCCCAGCAGGAGAACAGAAGTCTGACTGGGGAGGACGACAGGATGTGAGTAACTTTCCTTAACAAGTGCTCTGCAGAGCCCAGGGGACAGAGAACCACGCGGGGCTAATTACCCGGTGGCCCTGGTGGCTGTCCCAGGGGAAAACACCAGGACCTCGTCCCTGGCTGCCCCCTCAGCCACCGCTCATGCGTGATCAAGCCCACAATCTGTTTTCTCTTCCCCAAGAGTGAAACGACACCTTCTTCCAGCCTGACACAGCCGAGTGAGCTGAAGGGAGATCTCTGAGACCCTGCTGCTGCCACCATGAGCTCAGAAGTTCCCAAGGACTGCTCAGGTAGTCAGCCACCTTGTCTCTGGCAGGTCCCTACTTGTGACTCAGAATTGAGGGTGGTGGCTCCAGGCCCAGTTAACCTGCCGAGTAATCAAGAACCAAGAAAGGCGTGGATGAGCATCTGCCAGAGAGGCAATGGGGAGTCCCCTAACACTTGGTGGTCTGTCTCCACAGTCTCTTTCCTGGTCCTCTCCTCAGGGAGCCACAGACAAGATGCTAACTGTCTCCCCCTGCCTCCTGACCCCCAGCTAAAGACTCAGAAGAGAGGCCAGCACAGTGCATGGAGGGGGGCGGGCACAGCAGAGCAAGTCCCCATGGCCAGGCAGGACAGGGAGAGGAGGTCCCCTGGAGCTTCTCCTGCCCTCTCCCTTGGTCCAGGCCTCCTTCTGCTCCCAGACCCTGGGGTGTCAACACAGAGGCTGTTTCCTCCACCTCTCGCCCTGCTGCCCACCCAGCTGCTCTGTGAGGTTTAACAGTGTAAACTGAACCCCAATCTGGCCTTTGCTGGCTCCCACGCCTGCCTCCCAGATCTGGAGCACCTTACCTGACCTAACCTGTAGAATGAGAAGAATATTTCCCTATGTTGTGATGAGGAACAAATGTAATGTGTGTCCCTGGCCTGGGCCAGGGCCTGCCACACAGTAGGTCCTGCCTAGTGCCAGCTGTCCCCTCTACTTGGAATGTGTTAGTTCCAAGTACAAAACCTCTCCCCTTCTCTAGAATCCCCTCTCCCCTTCTCTAGAATCCCCTCTCCCCTTCTCTAGAATCCCCTCTCCCCTTCTCTAGAATCCCCTCTCCCCTTCTCTAGAATCCCCTCTCCCCTTCTCTAGAATCCCCTCTCCCCTTCTCTAGAATCCCCTCTCCCCTTCTCTAGAATCCCCTCTTCCCTTCTCTAGAATCCCCTCTCCCCTTCTCTAGAATCCCAACACCCCTTCTCTAGAATCCTCTCTCCCCTTCTCTAGAATCCCAACACCCCTTCTCTAGAATCCTCTCTCCCCTTCTCTAAAATCCCAACACCCCTTCTCTAGATTCCCCTCTCCCCTCTGCTAGAATCCCCTCTCCCCTTCTCAAGAATCCCCTCTCCCCTGTGCTGTGCTAGGGCACCTGTCCAGTGCTCCCATATGTAAACACCTGATTACCTGACTGCCTGAGGCAGGTACTAGTTCTATTGTTCTCAAATGCCCTAGCAAACACCCAGGTGCTCAGTTATTTCCTCCATCCACACCACCCTAAGCAGTCGACACACAGATCTAGTGCTGTCGGTTCCCTCCATGTGAGCCCTGAGTTCACTTCGCCCTTAGTGATGCGTGAGACAAAGAAAACCTAAGAACACTTAATACTTCAGGGAAGAGAGAGAGAGGAAGAGATCTGACGTCTCTCCATTTAATAAGGACACTGATATTACCTAATTAAGGCCCCACACTGAAAGCCTCATTTCGCCTAATTACTGCCTTAAAGCCCCCTATCTTCTAATACAGTCATTGCAGAGTGGGTGGGTCTGGGCATTAACTTATGAACTGGGGCTGGTGCATAGTGTCCACCTGAGACCCCAGAGAAATCCATCAACAGTGTGCCAGACGAATGCTGCTCAGAAAGGAGAACTTTAACCACTTATACTCAATACCGTTTGCATCACACCACACCACAGTTTATTCGAATCTTCAATTTTTATTTTTCTGTCTAGAGAGCCAAAGCTTTTTTGAGGAAGTCATTAAGTATTTCCAGGAGAGTGTGAGATGGGAACAACTGCAATTCCTGCTCACGGAAGACAAACCCTGGGAGCATTTTGTGACCGAGGCCGGTTTGTCCAGGTAAGTATGCAGTTACACCAGGAATGTCACCAACACGCCCCCAGTAAGACTCTCCCAGGCTAGCTTCCTCCAGGAAGATCCTATGGTTGGGGTCGAGGATGTTCCTCCTGAAGATCCTATGTGGAATGTTTCCTCTGTGTTATTTGTTAGCATTGAATGACCTTGAATAGAGATGAGACGAAACCTGCAAGGAAGGGCAGGTTATAGGACCTTTGACAAGTTACTGAACTACTCTCTGCTTCATCCTCTGTTCAGTTTTACTGTGAGGACTCAGAGATCATGCATGCAAGTGCTTTTCATGATTGCTGACACACAGTAGGTGCTCAATCAATGTTAAATTTAAATAAGCTTGTTGTGAAGAAGCAGGGACCTTCTTCCAGGAGAGGAGAACCAAGAAGGACTTCCTTTGGGTCAAGTCAGAAAATCCTGACCCAAACACCATTTTGTGTTCCTGGGATTCCAAAAGTCTTTCACTCCACATCTTAGGAATTATACCAACACTGCAGGTTCCTGCTGGCCAATAAGGCAGAGAAGCTGGAGAGGAACTGGTAGGACCTGGTGCGATTCTGGATCTAGCCCTGCCCAGCTCTGGGCCTGTGGGTTTAAGACTTTGAGTCTCAGATTTGTTATGTGTTATGTGTCCAGTGGGAATAGCAATTCAGTCTGATGGATTGTGGTGATGGCCTCAGAGTGAACTGCAGGGTCAGAGGTGGGGAACCAAGTGCACTCATCTTGTCTAAAGCCCCAGAGAGGTCTGGACCAGGCTTAGACCTAGGGGTCAGGGTGGAGCAGAGGGTCCATGTTGGAGGACTAGTAGGCAGGCTTGGGCAGCAGGGCCAGGACTAGAGTGAGGAGAGTGGGCCCCAAGGACAAGGAACTGAAGGGGCTGTGACCCTAGCAGAGGTCCTGGGGGTGGGAGAGGGAACGTTTCTTCCCTTCCTGATGGGCTCCCCTCAAGCTGGCCTAGAGGGCCATGAGTGACCATGTCCTCCACACCCTGCCTGGGACCACTCCATCTGGGACCCTCTTGTAATCTACGTGGAGCCACCTTGACAGTGGGACGGCTGTGTGGCTCAGGGAGTCCTCCAGGGTCACAGTGAGTGGCTGTGATTATGTGTCATTTGAGGGATTCTGAGGAGCCTCACGCATCCCCACCCAAGAGGAGAACACTTCCTCCACCAGCTGTGCAAGTGCCGGTCTCCTCAGGATTAGCCATTCAGAGGGATGTTCCCTCAAGTCTCTGGAATCTTTAGAGGTTCCATAAAGTTGCACACAGCCTTGGAGGGCAGGCAGTTGAAGGGCAGGCAGTCGAAGTTGTCACAGATAAAGTGTGAGTTAGACTGGTGACTCCTGAGAAGTCAGGGTGCTGGGTGATGTGTCAGGAGTCAGGGGGTGGGCTGGAGAGTCCAAGGGAAAGAGGCTCACAGCACATCTCTTGCTTCCCAGTCAATATGGGCAGTGAACAGACACAGTGTCCTTCTGCTGAGAAGGTCAAGGGTATCAGGCTTGGGTGGGAGCAGAAGCCAGGCAAAATGATCGTTAAGGGTTCTAGCTGAGTTTTAATTAAAAATAAATAAATAAAATTCTGGGCGCACTGTTAGCCAATCTGAAAAATATGAGGGAACAGTCCCAGGACTGTCCTTACATTTCCCATCAAGGGCCAATTTGGGGGATCCCACAGGCACCCTCAGATTCTAGAACTCCATAGAAGGATGCACAGCCTCACTTAAAGCTTCAGATTCCCAGTTAAGGTTTATTAGCAGTTTCCCATCAGCCACAGGACAGACTCTGGGCAGGTTTCACACACGAAGCTTCCATTGTCCCCAGGATGCATTACTGTCCTGGATTCAGTGGGGCAGGACACATGGAGTACTGCCTGCCAGGGACGCTCACCCTATAACAGCACATTACCCTGACCTGTTATCTCCAGCCCCTCCCAAAGCTCAGACTAATGGCCTAGCGCCCAGCTCCTCCAGAGGTCAGAATTGATACCACGTAACCCAGAGGCCCACCACATGTCAACTTGTCAGACTCTCCCATGGCCAAAGTCCCAGGCAGACAAGGACATTCCTATCAGCCAGAATATTCTTGGTGCCTAGGGACCACATCCTAGCAGCCAAGAGCAAAGATCAAGTGGACTCCTCACTATACTCTAAGGTCCTTGAATGAAGGGTTTTCTGGTCTAATCCCAATTCTCTTTGTTTATCTGTAAAGTTCCCATTATACACACATTCTGGAAGTGATGGTATGGGTCTGCTTTGAGGTGTCTTTATCAAATATCTCTCTTAAATTATAGGTATCTGAAGATGACCTTTGCTTATTTATCCCATGATTGAATAAGTACATGAAGCACTAACAATATCTAAATGAGGATTTACGGTTGGAAAAAATTTTACATTAGTAAAATTCTTGTGATTTACAATAAAATCTCTGTGGTTTATGCAGGATAGAGCTTGTTGAGCCTGTTTCATAGACAAGCAAACTGTCTTTCTAAGACTTTAATGTTCATTGTTACAGGGAAGAGGCAGATGGACTCCGTGAATGTCTGATCAAGCTGCAAACAGACTTGGCTGGGGGGAAGGACCAAGACAGACTCCAAAAATACCAGCAGGAAAAGGAGAAGTTTTTGAAGGAGTTTCCTCAGGTAAAACAGGAGCTGAAGGAGAGCATAAAAAAGCTCCGTGAGCTCGCAGACTATGAAGACAAGTTGCACCGGGACTGCACCATCGCCAGTGTGGTAGCCTCCTCCACCGGTATTGCGTCTGGCACCCTGAGCATCCTTGGCCTGGTTCTGACACCCTTTACAGCAGGCCTCAGTCTGGGACTCTCAGCCGCTGGAATAGGGCTGGGAGCAGCAGCTGCTGTGACAGGTTTTTCCGCCATGGTGGTGGAAGAGGTAAATACGTCATCAGCAGAAACCAAGGCCAGTCTCCTAAAGATAGCCAACATAATTTCCTATGCATATAATCTCTACAATGTTAAAGACTTTGGCAGTCATATTCGTGCCATCAGGGTGGCCAGATGCAACCCTCAATTAGTAGCCACTGCTCAGCGCCTCATAACCACTGGGCGAGTCTCTGTCCGAAGTGCCCAGCAAGCGAGTACACATTTCAGAGGCACACCTCTGGGAGCGACTAGAGCAGCCCGCATTGGGAGTGGAGTCCTCTCAGGTATATTCATGGCGCTGGACATATACAACCTGGTGACAGACACATGGGACTTGCAGGAGGGGGCAAAGACAGCATCGGCTGAGAACATGAGGCAGGAAGCCCAGGAACTGGAGAAGAAGTTGGAGGAGCTCACCTGGGTCTATGAGATTCTGCAATAGGGCCCAGCTGGGCTACCCCTAGAGCAATGCAGGGACCAGGGACTTGTGCAGGGTCAAGGGGAGAAACCACATATTTTAGACTGAAGGAGACACTGAGGGAAGAATAAGGGAGAGACAGGGAGCCTAGCAATGAGAGGCCAGGAATAGGGGAGCTTTGAAAATGGGAGAAAGCCAAAGAGTTAGGATTGTAGAGATCCTGCACAAGTCGCAGGGGCTCCTCTATCGCCCTCCCCAGGGTCTGATATTTCAGCAAGAAGAGTTTCCCCCTGGTGATGGTCTCTGGCCCTACTTCTCCAGCATCAACTCACCTTTGAACTCAGTAGGGAGTGACTTGTTTGTTTCCATGTTTTATTAAAGTATAGTTGATTTACAATATTGTATTAGCTTCAGGTATACAGCAAAGTGATTCCATTATATGTGTATCTGTGTAAATATTTATTCTTTTTAAATTTTTAATAAATTCTTTTGTTCAGTTCAGTCACTCAATTGTGTCTGACTCTTTTCGACCACATGAACCACAGGACACCAGGCCTGTCCATCAGGGACAGGCCTGTCCCTGTCCATCACCAACTCCCGAAGTTTACCCAAAGTCATGTCAATTGAGTCAGTGATGCCATCGAACCATCTCATCCTCTCATCTCCTTTCTCCTTCCACCTTCAACCTTTCCCAGCATCAGGGTCTTTTCAAATGAGTCAGCTCTTCACATCAGGTGGCCAAAGTATTTGAGTTTCACTTCAGCATTAGTCCTTCCAATGAATATTCAGGACTGATTTCCTTTAGGATGGACTGGTTGGATCTCCTTGCAGTCCAAGGAATTCTCAAGAGTCTTCTACGACACCACAGTTCAAAAGCATCAGTTCTTCAAGGCTAGCCTTTTTTATGGTCCAACTGTCACATTCGTACATGACCACTGGAAAAACCAGAGCCTTGACTAGATGGATCTTTGTGGATAAAGTAATGTCTCTGCTTTTGAATATGCTGTCTAGGTTGGTCATAACCTATTTTCCAAGGAGCTAGTGTCTTTAATTTCATGTCTGCAATCACCAGCTGCAGTGATTTTGGAGCCCAAAATAATAAAGTCAGCCACTGTTTCCACTGTGTTTCCATCTATTTGTCATGAAGTGATGGGACCGGATGCCATGATCTTAGTTTTCTGAATGTTAAGCTTTAAGCCACCTTTTTCATTTTATTTTTTCACTTTCATCAAGAGGCTCTTTAGCTCTTCCTCACTTTCTGCCATAAGGTTGCTGCTGCTGCTAAGTCACTTCAGTCGTTTCTGACTCTGTTCGACCCCATAGATGGCAGCCCACCAGGCTTCCCCGTCCATGGGATTTTCCAAGCAAGAACATTGGAGTGGTCTGCCATTTCCTTTTCCAATGTATGAAAGTGAAAAGCGAAAGTGAAGTCGCTCAGTTGTGTCCAATTCTTGGCGACCCCATAGACTGCAGCCTACCAGGCTCCTCCATCCATGGGATTTTCCAGGCAAGAGTACTGGAGTGGGGTGCCATTGCCTTCTCCACCATAAGGTTGGTGTCATCTAAACATATGAGGTTATTGATATTTCTCCCAGCAATCTTGATTCCAGCTTGTGCTTCTTCCAGCCCAGTATTTCTCATGATGTACTTGCATAGAAGTTAAATATCAGGGTGACAATATACAGCCTTTTATATTTGTATATCCAAAAAGTACTGCTTTCTGGATTTGGAACCAGTTCTATGTCCAGCTCTAATTGTTGCTTCCTGACCTGCATACAGATTTCTTAGGAGGCAGGTCAGGTGGTCTGGTATTCCCATCCCTTGAAGAATTTTCCACAGTTTGCTGTGAGCCACACAGTCAAAATCTTTGGCCTAGTCAAAAAACAGATATCTTTTGGAACTCTCTTGCGTTTCCAATGATCCAATGGATGTTGGCCATTTGATCTCTGGTTCCTCAGCCTTTTCTAAATCCAGCTTGAACATCTGGAAGTTCATGGTTCATGTACTGTTGAAGCATGGCTTGGAGAATTTTGAGAGTTACTCTGCTAGCATGAGAGATGACTGCAATTGTGCAGTAGTTTGAACATTCTTTGGCATTGCCTTTCTTTGAGATTGGAATGAAGATTGACTTTTTCTAGTCCAGTATGAAAAGGCAAAATACAGGACACTGAAAGATGAACTCCCCAGGTTTGTAGGTGCTCAATATGCTACTGGAGATCAGTGGAGAAATAATTCCAGAAAGAATGAAGAGATGGAGCCAAAGCAACAACACCACCCAGTTGTGGATGTGACTGGTGGTGGAAATAAAGTCTGATGCTGTAAAGAGCAATATTGCATAGGAACCTGGAATGTTAGGTTTATGAATCAAGGCAAATTGTAAGTGATCAAAGAGGACTGGAATGGGTGAATTTAACTCAGAGGACCATTGTATCTACTACTGTGGGCAAGAATCCTTTAGAAGAAATGGAGTAGCTAGCATAGTCAACAAACGAGTCTGAAATGCAGTACTTGGATGCAATCTCAAAAACGACAGAATGATCTCTCTTCATTTCCAAGGCAAACCATTCACTAGCACAGTAATCCAAGTCTATGCCCTGACCAGAAATGCTGAAGAAGCTGAAGTTGAACGGTTCTATGAAGACCTACAAGACCTTCTAGAACTAACACCCCCAAAAGATATCCTTTTTATTATAGGGGACTGGAATGCAAAAGTAGGAAGTTTAGAAATACCTGGAGTAACAGGAAAAATTGTCCTTGGAGTACAATGAAGCAGGGCAAAGGCTAACAGAGTTTTGCCAAGAGAACACACTGGTTTTAGCAAACATCCTTTTCCAAAAACACTAGAGAAGACTCTACACATGGACATCATCAGCTGGTCAGTACAGAGATCAGCTTGATTATATTCTTTGCAGCCAAAGGAGAAGTTCTATACAGTCAGCAAAAACAAGACTGGAAGCTGACTGTGGCTCAGATCATGAACTCCTTATTGCCAAATTCAGACTTAAATTTGAAGAAAGTAGTGAAAACCACTAGACCATTCAGGTATGACCTAAATCAAATCCCTAACGATTATACAGTGGAAGTGAACAATACATTTAAGGGTCTAGATCCGATAGAGTGCCTGATGAACTAAGGATGGAGGTTTGTGACATTGTACAGGAGACAGGGCTCAAGACCATCCCCAAGGAAAAGAAAGGCAAAAAAGGGAAAATGGTTGTCTGAGGAGGCCTTACAAATAGCTGTGAAAAGAAGAGAAGTGAAAGGCAAAGGAGAAAAGGAAAGATATTTGAACTCTGAATTTGAATGCAGAGTTCCAAAGAATAGCAAGGAAAGATAAGAAAGCCTTCCTCTGTGATCAATATACTTGTTAATCAATACAAAAATTAAAATATACTTATAGAATTTGGGATCTGAAGCACTAAAGGGAAGAGGAGAATTAATATCTCAGTATACAAAGCTAAGAATCAAGAAATAGTGGGTCCAGTCAAAAGCATAAGAAATGGAGATGTAAATAAGGTGCTTACAAGTACAAAGCTTCCTAATAGGGGATATCAAATTAGTGAAATAATGATATAAACAGAAGATGGGGAAAGTATAAGAAAAAGTAAAAATAAATGAAATCCTTACTTTTCCCAGTCAGAAGTAATTAAATAATATCAATTTTTTAAGTCAAGAAAAAAAAATGCAACCCCAAATATTGATTAGCTATTGTTGTTGATGACTCCCCACTTTGCATCAGGCACCTTCCCAATTGCTTGGTATGAATTCACTTCCTTTTGATTCTCACATTAATCCTATAAGAAAGGAAGCTGAAGCTCAGAGAGGTGAAGCAGTTTACTCAAAGCACACAGCTAGTGCTAGAGCCAGAATCCAAGTCCATGTTCCTGTCTTCTGTGCACACATTCTCACATCATTCCACCTCCCAATGTAGTAATATCACTTAAAGACATTGATTAACTATCTAAGCTTTTCCTTGGGAAGGAAAGAGCAGAACTCTCTGTACAAATTGATCTCTTTTAACCATATGTACTTAGGACTGGATTGTTTTAACTCTAAGACAGCAGCAGTCAGTAACTCACAAAATGGGGNTGAAAACCACTAGACCATTCAGGTATGACCTAAATCAAATCCCTAACGATTATACAGTGGAAGTGAACAATACATTTAAGGGTCTAGATCCGATAGAGTGCCTGATGAACTAAGGATGGAGGTTTGTGACATTGTACAGGAGACAGGGCTCAAGACCATCCCCAAGGAAAAGAAAGGCAAAAAAGGGAAAATGGTTGTCTGAGGAGGCCTTACAAATAGCTGTGAAAAGAAGAGAAGTGAAAGGCAAAGGAGAAAAGGAAAGATATTTGAACTCTGAATTTGAATGCAGAGTTCCAAAGAATAGCAAGGAAAGATAAGAAAGCCTTCCTCTGTGATCAATATACTTGTTAATCAATACAAAAATTAAAATATACTTATAGAATTTGGGATCTGAAGCACTAAAGGGAAGAGGAGAATTAATATCTCAGTATACAAAGCTAAGAATCAAGAAATAGTGGGTCCAGTCAAAAGCATAAGAAATGGAGATGTAAATAAGGTGCTTACAAGTACAAAGCTTCCTAATAGGGGATATCAAATTAGTGAAATAATGATATAAACAGAAGATGGGGAAAGTATAAGAAAAAGTAAAAATAAATGAAATCCTTACTTTTCCCAGTCAGAAGTAATTAAATAATATCAATTTTTTAAGTCAAGAAAAAAAAATGCAACCCCAAATATTGATTAGCTATTGTTGTTGATGACTCCCCACTTTGCATCAGGCACCTTCCCAATTGCTTGGTATGAATTCACTTCCTTTTGATTCTCACATTAATCCTATAAGAAAGGAAGCTGAAGCTCAGAGAGGTGAAGCAGTTTACTCAAAGCACACAGCTAGTGCTAGAGCCAGAATCCAAGTCCATGTTCCTGTCTTCTGTGCACACATTCTCACATCATTCCACCTCCCAATGTAGTAATATCACTTAAAGACATTGATTAACTATCTAAGCTTTTCCTTGGGAAGGAAAGAGCAGAACTCTCTGTACAAATTGATCTCTTTTAACCATATGTACTTAGGACTGGATTGTTTTAACTCTAAGACAGCAGCAGTCAGTAACTCACAAAATGGGGTGGTTTCTAGTGCCACCACCCTCAAGATGATGGAAGCGGTTGAATTTAATGCCAACAAGAAATAAGTGTGACTCCTGCTGTGACAGCTGTCAGTATGGGAGACATGTTCGTTTTGATGAAACCAAGTTCTCTAGGAAAGTGAAAATGAAAGTGGAAGTGTTAGTCACTCAGTCGTATCTGACTCTGCAAGCCCAGGGACTGTAGCCCTCCAAGCTCTTCTGGAGGAAATTCTCCAGGCGAGAATACTGGTGGGCATTACCTCCTCCAGGAGATCTTCCCAACCCAGGGATGGAATCAAGTCTCCTGCATTGTGAGCAGATTCTTTACCTTCTGAGTTACTAAGGAAACCCTCTATATCCTCTAAGTAATGATGGTAACTGGGGTTAAACCAGAATAATCAGAATGAACAGTAACTCTAAACAGACACACTGTCCAGCAGCATCTTTCCCACCCACATGTGCACCTGTGGGCTTCCATCCACTCAAAGGAAGGAAGACTCCTTGCAGGGGAGGTGAATCCCGCAGGCTGACATCTCTGCTCCTGCAAAGACAAGGATGCTCTTGAAGATGATCAGAGAAGAGGTCAGAAGAGGCACCCACAGAAATAACAATAATAAAAGATAATGATTACTATAAAGATGTTTCATAGGGCCAAGCTGAGTCTATGAAAGGCTATGTGTTCAAAATAATGTTACATTGAAAGGATTTTAAATAAAGTGTGGTCAAAAAGGGAGACACAAAGGTTAAAAAGTGTGCTAGTGGTCATGCAGGTGATGCTAGACTCAAGAGACATGGGTTCAGTCCTGGGATGGGGAAGATTCCCTGGAGAAGGAAATGGCACCCCACTCCAGTATTCTTGCCTGGGAAATCCAATGGACAGAGGAGCCCGGTGGGCTACAGTCCATGGGGTGACAAAAAATTGGACACAACTGAGTTGGTATTTTTCTTTTCTATGTTGCCATGAAGAGTAAGTAAAATGGGAAATATTTCATTGTTAATTAAGTTTAAAAAGAAGAGAAGTCTTGAAGTTATAGGTATATTCCTTTGTTTATTTACATGAATGTTTATGAAGGACTGATAAAGAACAAGCCCTGACATCCTGAGGCTGGCCTGGTATCACCACAGGGTGATGCTCTTTTCCTTTTGGATGTAAAGGCTCTCACAGAACTCCAGCCTCACACAGGGTCACCCTGAGAGCAGGAGCGAAGGAGACAGCAAACACCCGTCACTGCGCCCCCACCAACACCACACCCCTCCCCTGGCTGGAGAGCAACACTGCTCCTTCTTTAACAATCACACCTTTATCCTCACTCTGGTCTCCATACAGGGAGTTGCTGAGACTCACACTGGTAGAACAGACCCCAATTCCTTGCAGCACCCAATCTAGAGTGGCCCCATTTCCTTAAAGTCTCCCTCAAATCCCCTCCCAAGCCCCATCCTAGCATCTGTCTTTCTAACAGCTTCTCTCTCTGATCCCCAAGGTTGTCCCTCAGGAAGAGTAACCATCAGGTTGCTCACTAGGGAGTGTTCCCACTGGCATAGGCTGGAGGCAATGATCATGTGGGTGGGAGAGAATTCACACAGGCAGACCCACCTCCAAGCAGGTGAGAGAGGAGAGCTCACTGGTCTCCTATCTCCTTCTCTCACTAGAAGCTGCAGGAGCCCAGGAGCCAGGGCAGCCAGTTGCACCCACGAAACAAGAAGATGAAGGGTCAAGTCAGAGAGAAGAGGTGTGCTCAGGCAGAAAGAGCTGGATCCTGCATGATGCCAAACACTTCTAAATGTATCTTTCCCCTTTGACTTATTCTTCCATCCTTCCCTGCTATTCTTGTCCTGGTCCTGACCCTTGCCTGGGGCCTCACTGGGTGGGGATGCTGGATGGTTCTTCTTTCTGCTGGATTCCTATCTGGGTGACCTCCTCTGTTAGCTTCTGACTAGTCACTTCCTGGAAAGACTGCTAGTGGGAGAGGGGAGGACCCTAGAGAAGCCTGTCCCTGCCCAACTACATGGCCAGACACAGAGCCCTTCCCTTCACGTGGGCAAAGATTCTGCCAAACCTCTTCCTCCACGTGGTACAGCTCATACTCTATGGGCAGGGATGGGAGGGGTAAAGGTAGTGTCAAATTCAAAGTCCTTAGCCCGTCGCCAGGCCCTCCCGATGCTCCTGCTCCTGTCTTCCACACCCTCCTGACTCCACGGGGCCTGGACCAGGGGCCTGGAGGACTCCCAGCTGCCTGGACTCTGATTCCCCCGCAGCACAGGCCTCGCTCAGACTGCCCCTCCAAGCCCTTCCCCACCTGCCTCACCAGGTGAAATGCTACTTGTCCCTGGAGGCCCATCTCAAAATCTTCATCCGCCTGCTGTCTTCCTGTTTCCCTTCCAGTCTCCCTTGGAATCTTGCACTTTCCTGCCTGTGGGTCTGTTTGTGTGGAGTTTTTGTAGCTCCCAGCACCGGGCAGGGGCCCNGAGGCCCATCTCAAAATCTTCATCCGCCTGCTGTCTTCCTGTTTCCCTTCCAGTCTCCCTTGGAATCTTGCACTTTCCTGCCTGTGGGTCTGTTTGTGTGGAGTTTTTGTAGCTCCCAGCACCGGGCCGGGGCTCTGTCTCTTCTCTGCTGCTCCTCCTGCTCCAGGGCTTCTGGGGCTCCCTCCACCCTCCTGGGCACAGCCTGGCTAAAGTACGAAGTGTGGGACCTGTTACTGGGGCATGAATCAACCAGATTCTCAAAGACATATCACCACACCTCTTTTAGCTACACGTGAGTAATTCCATTTGTTTCCCTTGCCTGTCTTCATAAAAGCTCTTCCTGATAGACAGTGCCATCAGATTTCTGAGCGTTTCCATTGATGGGCATCCCATGCTTTTCCAGAAGATCATCCTCTGCCAGTAAAACAGGATGTGAGACCTACATGGTCTATGCTCTCCACCGTATTGGTTTAAGAAACCATTTCTATGAACACTGTACTCTCAGGTAGCAGGAAAACCTGCATTTTTCATGTCTCCTTACCCCAGCCATGATATTTTTATAAGAGGAGAAAGAGGAAGAGAGAACTGTGGCAAAACATGAGGCTTACCTGAAATCTGCTATACTATGCTGAGACTTGAAGACTTGCGCAGGACATTCCTAAACCACCCTCCCACCGGATGTCCAGTCCAGGTCTGGTCTGGCTGTGGGGCCCAGCTTCCTCCAGCCTCTCTCTCTCTGCTCCCAAACTGCTGCCTGGGACTCTGAGGGGAAAGCGTGAAGTCATTTCCTGACTGCAATGGAGGCAATTTTGAAAGCACGGAAATGGGTGTGCCACTCTTTGACTGAGAAAAGTGCACTTAGACATGTCCTGCTTGAATGAGGAGAAGCAGAAAAAGGGAAAAAAGGAAAGGGGGACAAAGAGAAAGAGGAAGAAACAAAAAGGTTCTAATCAATCAATCAATCAATTCCAAAGGGTCTACATGAAAATGGAGAGGAAGAAGAACTACAAACATACTAGAAAACATGTTAAAAATAGTTCTGAGTTGGGCCAACCATTCACCTCAAGACACAATTGCCAGAGCCATAAGGGAAGTCTGATTTATTTGACATCTTGAAAACTAAATATTTCAAAAGGATGCCACAAACCAAGTGAGAAAAGAGTAAGAGCCAGGAAGACACCGTTTGCAATATTTCTAGTAGACAAAGATGAACATTCCCAACACAGAGAGAGCCTAAAATCCATATGAAAAGACTGAATGCCGTTTTTCACAAATGGGCAAGAGATGTGAACTAACAATTCCCGGGGAGGCAACTTTCCGGGGGTCACACAGCTCTCCATGGACAGAGTGGGGCCAAATCCAGACCTTCTGATGGATATGTAAGGGAGGGGAGTAGAATGTGATTTTAATAACCCAGAAATTTCTAGGTTTGTTTCTACCTTTATAAGCACACAGATCTAATCTCATGCCTCTCTTGCTATACTGATGTATCTACAGTTTGGCTTCTTGTCGTAAGACTGTAAACCCTGTATCATCATGTGGACATTTTACAGCAGGGCCTATGTCTCCCCACGTGGTCTCCCGTTCTTCCTCTCTCAGGCCTTCGTTTTTCCCCAGGACCTGGCACTGAGCAGGTACTCAGGACAGGGTGGGTGATGAAAGCTGATTTCTTGTATCTCAAAATAAGCCATTTGGTCCCATCAGCCCCCACACAGCACCCAGGGACAGACTCACGGCGGCCAGGCCACAAGTAGGAAGGGCTCTAGCCCCCTGCCCTCCTCCATCCCCTCAGCTTTCTTGAAATTTCCCAAAGGACTGAGTACCCACAACATATACCTTCCTTCTGGGGCTGCTGCTCATATCTCAGGGAACCACTTCCCAGGCTAAGACCACCTGAGCAAGCGGCTACCTCCCTCTGCACTGTGTAGGGGTCCCGGGGAGTGAGAGGAAGCCGTCAGAAAAACCTGCCTCCACATCCAGGCTCTGTCCTTCAGGCCAAGGCCTCATCTCTCTGAGCTTTCATTTACCTTCTTTTTTCAGTTAGTGACAATCAAGGTTTGCTCAGATAGTCGTCCTGAGGACGGGGAGATGGGCGGGGGTCCTACCCCCCTGCTTACCCAGGAGTCTTCCTTTGGCTGAATGTGAACATGATCCAGCTGTCCTCAGCTCTGCAGATGCAGCCGCCTTCTGTGTGTCTCTGTAATAAACCATGTATACCTTCTGGTCCTGGATATAGTTGGAGAACCAAAAGGGAAGTGAAACCCTCACTTGTGAGTGGCTCAAGTTACCAACATCCTGCCCACCAGGCCCTGCCCCATACTATTTCCACCCTCTTACTGCCTCCTTAGAGAAACCACCCCAGCCCCAACGTCCCTCATCCTTCTGACACAGCCCACCCCGCCTCGGCTCCTTGAAGGAGACCTGCCACCAACACACCGAGAGTCCCTTTGCCAACCACTCCCCCACCCATGGCCGGCTTTCCACCCCCTCAGCCCTCCCCACCCACCCACTCTCCAGCCTGCCTGCTTTATTCACCTTCATGCCACCAGCACGTGGCATGTTCCAGAACACACCAGCTCCTCACCGCATCCTGGTCATATTGCTGCTGCCTAGGGTCACATCCACGTGGCTTCTAGGGTTTCTTCATGCAGGTCCTTCTGCCGGGACACCTCACCTGCTGCATTGATCCTGGGGAAATCATACTCATCCTGTAAAGCCAAAGTCTGCATCACCTCCTCTGAGAATCCCTCCAGGACCTCCCCTGCAGAGTTCCCTATCCCTGCTCTGCTCCCTTTGTACCTGGGAGAGGGGCCTAAAGCCACCCCTCAGCCTCTGTGTCCACGCCCCACCCAGCTCCTTTTGACCAAGTCCTTCTAGACTTGGCCCTGCTGACAGCACAGAACTAGTGCCTTGAGGTTCCAGCATCTCGTCTGAGGAGGCCCAGCCTTGGTGGTCAAGGTCAGTGGATGGAAGCCAGTTTGTGGGAAGGGCTGAGAGCATGCTGCCATTTTCTACCCTGGATTATTTCTAGTTGCACAGTTTCTTTTCTCGAAACGGAGGGCCTTTACAGGAAGGCTGGTGATCTGGCACCTCAAAAGCCAACAACAGAACACCAGTCTCCTTTTCTGCTTGCTTCCTGAGCAGAGAGCCACAGTGTGTGGAGGGCTGAGCCTTAGCCACCCTCTGTGCACACTCTGACCATGCTGTTACTGTTGTGGTCTCACATCAGCTCTAGGGAGTGTCGGCTCCATTCTTCAGATAAAGAAACAGAAGGAAAGGTCCTACGGCCTACAGTCTTGGTGGCCTTTTCTTCTTTGCCCCCACCACAAGGGGCAGCAGTGGGGCTGGACTCCCCATGGAGGCCCACCTGCTCTTCCCTCAGGGGTGCTTCATCCCAGAAATGGCCCGGTCATCATGGTCACCTTCCCCAGCATAGAGGGAGGGACAGAGGAGTGACAGGTGTTACTCCATGAGGACCACACTCTACAGTTTGGCTGACAGTTACCCTGGAACACAGACCAGGAATCTGACCTGATTTCTGCAGTAAGGTAGCTGATGGCAGAGGTGAGGAGGGGGCTTTCTTCCAGCAACTCAGGCGAGGAGCCAAGATTCAATCCAAGGTTGTTACTGCTTATTGTAAACTTCATTCCTTGTTTAAAGTTCCTTTTATTTGTCTCTCCTTTAAATCATTTTTCGCCCTGTAAACTCCCTCCTACTGATTCATCTCTCTTCCACTAGCATGAGTTTATCTGGAAGTTAAGCAAAACCACCCTGAGATGCAGAACTCAGCTAATCCAGAGGAACTGTGTCCAGCTGTTATGAAGGTCGTCTGCTGAGAATGCCTAAGAGATGCCAGACCATCATGGACTCAATAACGCAGGCTCATGGGAGAGCAACCGTGGAGCTGCAGACTCAAATCAAGGTGAGGATTCAGCAAGGCTTCAATCCAGGGACACGAGCTGAGAGCACCCCATTTGGAGATCCTAAAGAGTCAGTGATGATGAAATTGCACTCTACTTGACCCCAGCGTCACAGGAGAAGTACCCCAGGGTGGCTACAGTGACCCACCTGCCTGTCCTTGTCCCTTTTTACAGGATCAATGGGAGTGAGTAGGGAGCTTCAGATTGAGCATGTGACCCGAGGGTTTCAGAGTCATCAGAGTTGCTGATGGAGATGGGCACCAGGGGGCAGAGCACAGGGGATCACCTCCAGGCTGACAGATGGCAGAGCACAGGGGATCTCTTCCAGGCTGACAGCACAGGTGACCTCTGGGGAACTGGTCTCGGCCACTCTCTGCCAGGCTGCTCTTATCAAATAGCCAAAGTGTGGAAGAAAGGAAAATAACATAAGAAAGATTCTGTCTATACATACCACAGACTATTACTCACGTGCAAAAGGAAGAAAGTTCTTTTTTAAATAATTATTTTAAAAGGAAGAAAATTCAGACACATGCTATAGCCTGGATGCGCCTTGAAGACACTGTGTTCAGTGAAATAAAACAGTCACAAAAAACTTATTGTATTTTCTGTGTTTATTAGGTTTGCAGAGTAGGCAAATCGATAAAGACAGAAAGCAGGGTGGTTGTTGTCAGTGGCTGTGGGAGGGGGAGGGCAGTTCCGGTCCAGTGGAGCCTCAGGTTTCAGGAAGAAAGAATATGGAGATGCATAGTGGTGATGGCTGCACAAGAGATGAATGTATTTGATGCCACTCACCTGTACACTTATTAAAAATGGTTAAGTGGTCAATTTTATGTTGTGTATATTTCACCACAGGAATGAAAAAAGAAAAAAAAAATCATCACAAAGGACAAATATTGTATGATTCCACTCATATGAGGTCCTGAGAGGAGGCAAATTCATAAAAATGAGGGGTACACTGGTGCTTGCCAGGGGTGGAGAGGAGGGAGAATGAGGTGTTAGTACATAATTGGGACATAGTTTCGTTTTTGATGTAAAACACTCTGTGGATGGATGGTGATGCTGGTTGTACAATGAAGTGAGTGTCCTTAATACCACTGAACTGTACACTTAAAAGTGGGTAAAACGGTAAGTTTGATGACTCTCAAAAATTAAAACAAATTGTTGAAAAGCTGAACCTTTGTGGGAAAACATAGCAGCACCTACCTTTCACACTCAACATCGTGCAAGCTACCACAGGCCTGTGATGGAAACATTTACTATCTCAATGTCACCTGGAAAAACTAAGGCTCAGACTTGCCCCCAAGTGGGGAAACTGGCAGGTCGGTCTGTTTTCTGGACTATGCCATTTCCTTACAGGAAGAGAAATCCTTCAACCTTCCAGTAGTCTGAAAAATGTACTTTCCTTCCATAAATGCTCGCTGTTAGCTTGAGATGAGTCATAAACATCAATTACCTCTTGTCCAAAGAAGCGAGCTCAGAGGCCTGAGTCCCTAGGGGCCACAGAGAGCTGAGTCTGGCGGGGCCGATGGGGACCCTCTGTGACTGGCATCAAGGGTCAACTCACTTCTGGAACAGCCCCACCTCAGGGGGAAAGCTGCCTGAACTCTTCCTTCACAGAGACTCTGGAACCCATTCTGCTGTGTCCATATCTCTCTGTCTTCCATGAGTGGGGAGAGAATTTGGCATTATGCAGCCATTATCCCCCTTGATGGGGATAAAATGGAAG
This sequence comes from Raphicerus campestris, assembly GCA_006410735.1. Classification (NCBI taxonomy): domain Eukaryota; kingdom Metazoa; phylum Chordata; class Mammalia; order Artiodactyla; family Bovidae; genus Raphicerus; species Raphicerus campestris. The sequence continues at coordinate 91,842 of SJYW01026659.1, forward strand.
CAGTGACAGATTTCATTTTCTTGGGTTCCAAAATCACTGTGAACGGTGACCTCAGCCGTGAAATTAAAAGACATTTGCTTCTTGGAAGAAAAGTTATAACCAACCTAGACAGCGTATTAAAAATCAGAGACATCACTTTGCTGACAAAGTTCCCTATAGTCAAAGCTATGATTTTTCCAGTAGTCATGTTTGGATGTGAGAGTTGGACCATAAAGAAGGCTGAGCGCTGAAGTATCGATGCTTCTGAACTGTGGTGTTGGAGAAGACTCTTGAGAGTCCCTTGGACAGCAAGGGGATCCAACCAGTCCATCCTAAAGGAAATCAGTTGGGAATATTCATTGGAAGGACTGATGCTGAAGCGGGAACTTCAATACTTTGGCCACCTGATGCGAAGAGCTGACTCATTTGGAAAGACCTTGATGCTGGGAAAGATTGAAGGTGGAAGGAGAAGGGGATGACGGAGGATGAACTGGTTGGATGGCATCATTGACTCAATGGACATTACTTTGGGTAAACTCTGGAAGTTGATGATGGACAGGGAGGCCTGGTGTGCTGTAGTCCATGGGGTCACNCCTTCATGCCACCAGCACGTGGCATGTTCCAGAACACACCAGCTCCTCACCGCATCCTGGTCATATTGCTGCTGCCTAGAGTCACATCCACGTGGCTTCTAGGGTTTCTTCATGCAGGTCCTTCTGCCGGGACACCTCACCTGCTGCATTGATCCTGGGGAAATCATACTCATCCTGTAAAGCCAAAGTCTGCATCACCTCCTCTGAGAATCCCTCCAGGACCTCCCCTGCAGAGTTCCCTATCCCTGCTCTGCTCCCTTTGTACCTGGGAGAGGGGCCTAAAGCCACCCCTCAGCCTCTGTGTCCACGCCCCACCCAGCTCCTTTTGACCAAGTCCTTCTAGACTTGGCCCTGCTGACAGCACAGAACTAGTGCCTTGAGGTTCCAGCATCTCGTCTGAGGAGGCCCAGCCTTGGTGGTCAAGGTCAGTGGATGGAAGCCAGTTTGTGGGAAGGGCTGAGAGCATGCTGCCATTTTCTACCCTGGATTATTTCTAGTTGCACAGTTTCTTTTCTCGAAACGGAGGGCCTTTACAGGAAGGCTGGTGATCTGGCACCTCAAAAGCCAACAACAGAACACCAGTCTCCTTTTCTGCTTGCTTCCTGAGCAGAGAGCCACAGTGTGTGGAGGGCTGAGCCTTAGCCACCCTCTGTGCACACTCTGACCATGCTGTTACTGTTGTGGTCTCACATCAGCTCTAGGGAGTGTCGGCTCCATTCTTCAGATAAAGAAACAGAAGGAAAGGTCCTACGGCCTACAGTCTTGGTGGCCTTTTCTTCTTTGCCCCCACCACAAGGGGCAGCAGTGGGGCTGGACTCCCCATGGAGGCCCACCTGCTCTTCCCTCAGGGGTGCTTCATCCCAGAAATGGCCCGGTCATCATGGTCACCTTCCCCAGCATAGAGGGAGGGACAGAGGAGTGACAGGTGTTACTCCATGAGGACCACACTCTACAGTTTGGCTGACAGTTACCCTGGAACACAGACCAGGAATCTGACCTGATTTCTGCAGTAAGGTAGCTGATGGCAGAGGTGAGGAGGGGGCTTTCTTCCAGCAACTCAGGCGAGGAGCCAAGATTCAATCCAAGGTTGTTACTGCTTATTGTAAACTTCATTCCTTGTTTAAAGTTCCTTTTATTTGTCTCTCCTTTAAATCATTTTTCGCCCTGTAAACTCCCTCCTACTGATTCATCTCTCTTCCACTAGCATGAGTTTATCTGGAAGTTAAGCAAAACCACCCTGAGATGCAGAACTCAGCTAATCCAGAGGAACTGTGTCCAGCTGTTATGAAGGTCGTCTGCTGAGAATGCCTAAGAGATGCCAGACCATCATGGACTCAATAACGCAGGCTCATGGGAGAGCAACCGTGGAGCTGCAGACTCAAATCAAGGTGAGGATTCAGCAAGGCTTCAATCCAGGGACACGAGCTGAGAGCACCCCATTTGGAGATCCTAAAGAGTCAGTGATGATGAAATTGCACTCTACTTGACCCCAGCGTCACAGGAGAAGTACCCCAGGGTGGCTACAGTGACCCACCTGCCTGTCCTTGTCCCTTTTTACAGGATCAATGGGAGTGAGTAGGGAGCTTCAGATTGAGCATGTGACCCGAGGGTTTCAGAGTCATCAGAGTTGCTGATGGAGATGGGCACCAGGGGGCAGAGCACAGGGGATCACCTCCAGGCTGACAGATGGCAGAGCACAGGGGATCTCTTCCAGGCTGACAGCACAGGTGACCTCTGGGGAACTGGTCTCGGCCACTCTCTGCCAGGCTGCTCTTATCAAATAGCCAAAGTGTGGAAGAAAGGAAAATAACATAAGAAAGATTCTGTCTATACATACCACAGACTATTACTCACGTGCAAAAGGAAGAAAGTTCTTTTTTAAATAATTATTTTAAAAGGAAGAAAATTCAGACACATGCTATAGCCTGGATGCGCCTTGAAGACACTGTGTTCAGTGAAATAAAACAGTCACAAAAAACTTATTGTATTTTCTGTGTTTATTAGGTTTGCAGAGTAGGCAAATCGATAAAGACAGAAAGCAGGGTGGTTGTTGTCAGTGGCTGTGGGAGGGGGAGGGCAGTTCCGGTCCAGTGGAGCCTCAGGTTTCAGGAAGAAAGAATATGGAGATGCATAGTGGTGATGGCTGCACAAGAGATGAATGTATTTGATGCCACTCACCTGTACACTTATTAAAAATGGTTAAGTGGTCAATTTTATGTTGTGTATATTTCACCACAGGAATGAAAAAAGAAAAAAAAAATCATCACAAAGGACAAATATTGTATGATTCCACTCATATGAGGTCCTGAGAGGAGGCAAATTCATAAAAATGAGGGGTACACTGGTGCTTGCCAGGGGTGGAGAGGAGGGAGAATGAGGTGTTAGTACATAATTGGGACATAGTTTCGTTTTTGATGTAAAACACTCTGTGGATGGATGGTGATGCTGGTTGTACAATGAAGTGAGTGTCCTTAATACCACTGAACTGTACACTTAAAAGTGGGTAAAACGGTAAGTTTGATGACTCTCAAAAATTAAAACAAATTGTTGAAAAGCTGAACCTTTGTGGGAAAACATAGCAGCACCTACCTTTCACACTCAACATCGTGCAAGCTACCACAGGCCTGTGATGGAAACATTTACTATCTCAATGTCACCTGGAAAAACTAAGGCTCAGACTTGCCCCCAAGTGGGGAAACTGGCAGGTCGGTCTGTTTTCTGGACTATGCCATTTCCTTACAGGAAGAGAAATCCTTCAACCTTCCAGTAGTCTGAAAAATGTACTTTCCTTCCATAAATGCTCGCTGTTAGCTTGAGATGAGTCATAAACATCAATTACCTCTTGTCCGAAGAAGCGAGCTCAGAGGCCTGAGTCCCTAGGGGCCACAGAGAGCTGAGTCTGGTGGGGCCGATGGGGACCCTCTGTGACTGGCATCAAGGGTCAACTCACTTCTGGAACAGCCCCACCTCAGGGGGAAAGCTGCCTGAACTCTTCCTTCACAGAGACCCTGGAACCCACTCTGCTGTGTCCATATCTCTCTGTCTTCCATGAGTGGGGAGAGAATTTGGCATTATGCAGCCATTATCCCCCTTGATGGGGATAAAATGGAAGCAGTGACAGATTTCATTTTCTTGGGTTCCAAAATCACTGTGAACGGTGACCTCAGCCGTGAAATTAAAAGACATTTGCTTCTTGGAAGAAAAGTTATAACCAACCTAGACAGCGTATTAAAAATCAGAGACATCACTTTGCTGACAAAGTTCCCTATAGTCAAAGCTATGATTTTTCCAGTAGTCATGTTTGGATGTGAGAGTTGGACCATAAAGAAGGCTGAGCGCTGAAGTATCGATGCTTCTGAACTGTGGTGTTGGAGAAGACTCTTGAGAGTCCCTTGGACAGCAAGGGGATCCAACCAGTCCATCCTAAAGGAAATCAGTTGGGAATATTCATTGGAAGGACTGATGCTGAAGCGGGAACTTCAATACTTTGGCCACCTGATGCGAAGAGCTGACTCATTTGGAAAGACCTTGATGCTGGGAAAGATTGAAGGTGGAAGGAGAAGGGGATGACGGAGGATGAACTGGTTGGATGGCATCATTGACTCAATGGACATGACTTTGGGTAAACTCTGGAAGTTGATGATGGACAGGGAGGCCTGGCGTGCTGTAGTCCATGGGGTCACAAAGAGTCGGACATGACTGAACAACTAACTGAACTGAACTGAAGAACTGATAAAAAATTTGAAAAGGATAAATATGTAGATAGACACACGTATTATGGAATCACTTTGCTGTACACCTGAAGCTAATACAATATTATAAATCAACTATACTTTAATAAAACATGGAAACAAACAAGTCACTCCCTACTGAGTTCAAAGGTGAGTTGATGCTGGAGAAGTAGGGCCAAGACCATCACTAGGGGGAACCCTTCTTGCTGGAATATCAGACCCTGGGGAGGGTGATAAGGGAGCCCCTGCTACTTGTGCAGGATCTCTACAATCCTAACTCTTTGGCTTTCTCCCATTTTCAAAGCTCCCCTCTCCCTGGCCTCTCATTGCTAGGCTCCCTGTCTCTCCCTTATTCTTCCCTCAGTGTCTCCTTCAGTCCAAAACACCTGGTTTCTCCCCTTGACCCTGCACAAGTCCCTGGTCCCTGCATTGCTCTAGGGGTAGCCCAGCTGGGCCCTATTGCAGACTCTCATAGATGCGGGTGAGCTTCTCCAGTTTCCTCTCCAGCTCCTGGGCTTCCTGCCTCATGTTCTCAGCCGATAACGTCTTTGCCCCCTCCTGCAAGTCCTGTGCGTCTTTCACCAAGTTGTACACGTCTAGTGCCATGGATAAACCTGACAGGGCTCCACTCGCAATATGGGCTGCTCTAGTCGCTGCCAGAGGTGTGCCTCCGAAATGTGTACTCACTCGCTGGGCAGTTTGGGCAGAGACTCGCCCAGTGGTTCTGTAGCACTGAGCAGTCCCTACTAATTGAGGGTTGCGTCTGGCCACCTGATGGCATGAATATGCCTCCGCAAGTCTTTAATTTGGTAGAGATCATTTAGATAACATTTTATTTTGGCTGTGTCAAGGAGACTGGCCTGGGTTTCTGCTGATGACATGTTTAGAGTTTCCACCACCATGGTTGTCAAACCTGTCACAGCAGCTACTGCTCCCAGCGCTATTCCAGCGCCTGAGAGTCCCAGACTGAGGCCTGCTGTAAAGGGTGTCAGACCCAGGCCAAGGATGCTCAGGGCACCAGATGCAATGCCGGTGGAGGAGGCTGCCACATTGGAGATGGTGCAGTCCCTGTGCACCTTGTCATCATTGTCTGCAAGCTCATGGAGCTTTTTAATGTTCTCCTTCAACGCCTGTTTTACCTGATGAAACACCTTCTAAAAAACTCTGCTTTTTCTGCTGGTATTTTTGGAGCCTGTCTTGTTCCTCCCCAGCCAAGACTGTTTGCACCTTGATCAGACATTCACTGAGTTCATCTGCCTCTTTCCTGTAACAATGAACATTAAAGTCTTACAAAGACAGTTTGCCTGTTGATGAAACAGGCTCAACAAGCTCTATCCTGCATATACCCCAGATATTTTATTGTAAATCACAAGAATTTTACTAATTATAAAATTTTTTCCAACCGTAAACCCTCATTTGGATATTGTTAGTGCTCCATGTACTTATTCAATCATGGAATAAATAAGCAAAGGTCATCTTAGGAGACCTTTAACTTAAGAGAGATATTTGATAAAGACACCTCAAAGGCAGACCAATACCATCACTTCCAGAATGTGTGTATAATGGGAACTTCACAGATAAACAAAGAGAATTGGGATTAGAGCAGAAAACCCTTCATTCAAGGACCTTAGGGTATGGTGAGGAGTCCACTAGATCTTTGTTCTTGGCTGCTAGGATGTGGTCCCTCGGCCCCAAGAATATTCTGGCTGATAGGAATGTCCTCGTCTGCCTGGGACTTTGGCCACTGGACAGCCTGACAAGTTGACACGTGGTGGGCCTCTGGGTCACATGGTATTACTTCTGACCTCTGGAGGAGCTGGGCGCTAGGGCATTAGTCTGACCTCTGGGAGGGGCTAGAGATGACAGGTCAGGGTCATGTGCTGTTAAATAGGGTGAGTGTCCCTGGCAGGCAGTGCTCCATGTGTCCTGTCCCACTGAATGCAGGACAGTAATGCATCCTGGGGACAATGGAAGCTTCATGTGTGAAATCTGCCCAGACTCTGCCCTGTGGCTGATAGGAAACTACATCCTTCCCTGTAATAAACCATAACTGGGATCCTCAAGCTTTAAGTGAGTCTGTGCATCCTTCTATGGAGTTCTAGAATCTGAGAGTGGTTGTGGGATCTCCCAAATTTGCCCTTGACAGGAAATGTAAGAACAGTCCTGGGACCATGCCCTCATACTTTTCAGATCGGCTAACTGTGAGTCTAGAATTTTATTTTTTTAATCAAAACTCAGCTAAAAGGACTCTTAGCGATCATTTTGCCTGGCATCTGCTCCCACCCAAGCCTGATACCCTTGGCCTTCTCAGCAGAAGGACACTGTGTCTGTCCACTGCCCATATTGACTGGGAAGCAGGGGATGAGCTGTGAGCCCTGTTCCCTTTGGACCCTCCAGCCCACCTCACTGATTCCTGAGCCAGCACCCAGCACCCCTGTCCTCTCAGGGGTCACATGTTAATTTGTGACAGCTTCATGAGCCTGCACCCCAAGGCTGTGTGCAACTTTATGGAACCTCTGAATATTCAAGAGACTCGAGGAAACATCCATCTGAATAGCTAAGCCTGAAAAAACTGGAACTTGCACAGCTGGTGGAGGAAGTGTTTTCGTCTTGGGTGGGGTTGAGTGAGGCTCCTCAGAATCCCTCAAATGACACACAGTCGCAGCCACTTACTGTGACCCTGGAGGGCTCCCTGAGCCACACGGACTTCCACTGTCAGGGTGGCTCAATGTAGATTATAAGAGGGTCCCAGATGGAGTGAGAATCCAGGTCCCAGGAAGGGTGGGGAGGACACGGTCACCCAGGGCCCTCTAGCCCAGCATGAGGGGAGCCCATCAGGAAGGGAAGAAACGTTCCCTCTCCCACTCCCAGGACCTCTGCTAGGGTCACAGCCCCTTCAGTTCTGTGTCCTCACGGCCTCCTCTCCTCACTCTAGTCCTGGCCCTGCTGCCCAAGCCTGCCTTAGTCTTCCAACCTGGATGCTCTGCCTCACCCTGACCCCTAGGTCTGACTCTGGTGCAGGCCTCCCTGGGCCTTTGGACGAGATGAGTGCACTTGGTTCCCCACCTCTGACCCTGCAGTTCACTCTGAGGCCATCACTACAATCCATCAGACTATTTCCACTGGACACATAACACATAACAAATCTGAGACTCAAAGTCTTAAACCCACAGGCCCAGAGCTGGGCAGGGCTAGATCCAGGATCCCACCAGCTCTAACCAGTTCCCCTCCAGCCATTCTCCCTTATTTACCAGCAGAAACCTGCAGTGTTGGTAAAATTCCTAAGATGCGGCGTGAAAGAGTTTTAGAATCCCAGGAACAGAAAATAGTGTTTGGGTCAGGATTTTCTAACTTGATTCAAAGGAAGTCCTTCTTGGTTCTCCTCTCCAGGAAGAAGGTCCCTGACTTTTCCCAACAAGCTTATTTTAAAATTAACATTGATTGAACACCTACTCTGTGTCAGCAATTGTGAAAAGCACTTGCATGCATTATCTCAGAGTCCTCACAATAAAACTGAACAGATGATGAAGCAGAGAGTAGTTCAGCAACTTGTCTAAGGTCATATGACCTGTCCTTCCTTGCAGGTTTCATCTCTTCTCTACCCAACCTCATTCAATGCCAACAAATAACACAGAGGAAATGTTCCACACAGGATCTTGAAGAGGATATCCTCTACCCCAACCATAGGATCCTGGCTGGAGGAAACTAGCCAGTGGGGGCATGTTGGTGACATTCCTGGTGTACCTGCATTGTTACCTGGACAAATTGGCCTTGGTCACAAAATTTTCCCAGGGTTTGTCTTCAGTGAGCAGGAACTGCAGTTGTTCCCATCTAACACTTTCCTGGAAATACTCAATGACATCCTCCAAAAAGCTTTGGCTCTCTAGACAGAAAAATAAAAATTGAAAATTCGAATAAACTATGGTGTGGTGTAAACTGTATTGAGTATAAGTGGTTAAAGTTCACCTTTCTGATCAGCATTCATCTGGCACACTGTTGATGGATTTCTCTGGGGTCTCAGGTGGACTGTATGCTCCAGCCCCAATTCATAAGTTAACGCCCAGACCCAGGCACTCTGCAATGACTATATGAGAAGATAGGGGGCTTTAAGGTAGTAATTAGGTGAAATGAGGCTTTGAGTGTGGGGCCTTAATTCAGTAATATCAGTGTCCTTATTAAATGAAGAGACGTCAGATCTCTTCCTCTCTCTCTCTTCCCTGAAGTACTAAGTGTTCTTAGGTTTTCTTTTCCTCATGCATCACTAAGGGCGAAAAGAACTCAGGGCTTACGTGGAGGGAACCCACAGCACTAGATCTATGTGTTGACTGCTTAGGGTGGTGTGGGTGGAGGACATAAATGAACACCTGGGTGTGTGTGGACTTCCCTTGTAGCTCAATTGGTAAAGAATCTGCCTGCAGTGCAGGAGACCCGATTTTGATCCCTGGGTTGAGAAGATTCCCTGGAGATGGAACTGGCAACCCATTCCAGTATCCGTGCCTGGAAAATCTCATGGACAGAGGAGCCTGGTAGGCTGTAGTGCAGGGGGTCACAAAGAGTTGGGCATGACTGAGCAACTAACACTTACTTAGGGCTTCCCCTGTGGCTCAGCTGGTAAAGAATCCACCTGCAATGTGGGAGACTTGGTTTCGATCCCTGGGTTGGGAAGATCCCTTGGAGAATAAAAAGGCTATCCACTCCGGAAGTGTGGTGGCTGTGACGGACAGCACAGGAAGAGTGGCCGGGAGGAGGTACCCCACATCCAAGGAGCAGCGGCTGCACGGCAGGAGGGCTGAGAGGAGCTACTCCATGTTCAAGGTCAGGAAGGGCAACTCGTCCAAGGTAAGGAGCAGCGGCTGTGCTTTGGTGGAGCAGCCGTGAAGAGATACCCCACGTCCAAGGTAAGAAAAACGCAAGTAAGATGGTAGGTGTTGCAAGACGTCATCAGAGAACAGACACACTGAAACCATAATCACAGAAAAATAGCCAATCTAATCACCCTAGGATCACAGCCTTGTCTAGCTCAATGAAACTAAGCCATGCACGTGGGGCAATCCAAGACTGGTGGGTCATGGTGGAGAGGTCTGACAGAATGTGGTCCACTGGAGAAGGGAATGGCAAACCACTTCAGTATTCTTGCCTTGAGAACACCATGAAGAGTATGAAAAGGCAAAATGATAGGATACTGAGAGAGGAACTCCCCAGGTCAGTAGGTGCCCAATATGCTACTTGAGATCAGTGGAGAAATAACCCTAGAAAGAATGAAGGGATGGAGCCAAAGCAAAAATAATATCCAGCTGTGGATGTGACTGGTGATAGAAGCAAGATCCAATGCTGTAAAGAGCAATATTGCATAGGAACCTGGAATGTTAGGTCCATGAATCAAGGCAAATTGGAAGTGTTCAAACAAGAGATGGCAAGAGTGAACATCGACATTCTAGGAATCAGCGAACTAAAATGGACTGGAATGGGTGAATTTAACCCAGAGGACCATTATATCTACTACTGTGGGCAGGAATCCCTCAGAAGAAATGGAGTAGCCATCACAGTCAACAAAAGAGGCTGAAATGCAGTACTTGGATGCAGTCTCAAAAACAACAGAATAATCTCTGTTTGAATGGCAAACCATTCAATATCACGGTAATCCAAGTCTATACCCCAACTAGTAACGCTGAAGAAGCTGAAGTTGAATGGTTCTGTGAAGACCTATAAGACCTTTTAGAACTAAGACCCCCCAAAAATGTCTTTTTCATTACAGGGAACTGGAATGCAAAAGTAGGAAGTCAAGAAACACCTGGAGTAACAGGCAAATTTGGCCTTAGAATGCGGGATGAAGCAGGGCAAAGACTAATAGAGATATGCCAAGAAAATGCACTGGTCATAGCAAACACACTCTTCCAACAACACAAGAGAAGACTCTACACATGAACATCACCAGACGGTCAACACGGAAATCAGATTGATTATATTCTTTGCAGCCAAAGATGGAGAAGCTCTATACAGTCA
>SJYW01026661.1:0-12204 GCA_006410735.1 Raphicerus campestris
TCAGTCGTGTCTGACTCTTAGCGACCCCATGGACTGCAGCCTATCAGGCTCCCCCGCCCATGGGATTTTCCAGGCAAGAGTACTGGAGTGGGGTGCCATTGCTTTCTCCAGAAATAATATTGAGAGTCATCATCACCAGATAGAGAGTCATCCTAATTATATAGATAGCATTTAAGATCATGAATCTTGAAGAGGTTATGTAATATAGATCGAAGATGACATTTTTGGTCAGTAAGTATAAATAGAAGACATTCTAGAAATGAGCAATGGGGGGGATAGCTCTAAGAAGTTATACATTAAGGAGTAAGAGTGATGAGGACAACACAGGGAAACAAATAAATAGGGGCAGCCAGAAATGAAGAAAAGAAAGATAATGTGTTGTCCTGAAAGCTATGAATATGTAGTGTTTCAAGGAGAGTTTTCACTTACATTGAAAGCAGCTGATGGGTAAACAAAGATGAGGACTTGAAAAATGGCCTTTGGATATAGCAATGTGTAGGTCATTTGTAGCTTTCTGTCCCAGTGGAGTGATGGGGACAAAAATTTGATTGGAGTGTGTTTAAGAAAGATGCTCAACATCATCAGCCATCAGGAAGATGCATCAAAGCTGCCATGAGCTACCGTTTTTCACCTACTAGGATGGCTGTAATAAACATGACAGATAATAACATGAATTGGCATGGAAAGGATTTGGAGACATTGAAAGCTTCATACATTGCTGGTGGGAATGTGAAACGGTACCACTACTTGGGAAAACAGTCTGGCAGTTCCTCAAAAAAATTAAACATAGTTACCATATGACCCAATAAATAATCCCATTCCTAGTGTATACTCAAGAGAAATAAAAACATACATCAACACAAAAATGTATGCATGAATGTTCATAGCAGCTTTATTCATAATAACCAAAAAAGCAGAAATGACCCAAACGCCCATCAACTAATGAATGAATACATAAAATGGAATACTATTTGGCAATTAAAAGGAATGCATCACTGATACATGATATAACATGGATGAACCTTGAAAACATTAAGCTAAGTGAAAGGATCCAGTCACCCGACCACATATTAATTTCCATGTATGTGAAAAAGTCCAGAATAGTCAAATCTATAGAGACAAAAAGACTAATGGTTGCCCGGGTCTAGAGGGTAGGAGACAGGGATGGATAGGGAATGACCTGCTAATTGATAGGAGGTTTCTTTGGGGCTGATAAAAATGTTGTAAAATTAGATTGTGCTAAAAATTGCAACTCTGAATACTAAAACCATTGAATTGCATCTTGTAAATGAGTGAACTGTATGGTATGTGAATTGCTGCTGCTGCTGCTAAGTTGCTTCAGTTGTGTCCGACTCTGTGTGGCCCCATAGATGGCAGCCCACCAGGCTCCCCTGTCCCTGGGTTTCTCCAGGCAAGAACACTGGAGTGGGTTATCATTTCCTTCTCCAGGTATGTGGATTATATTCTAGTAAAATTCTGTCAAAAAATCATACTGTGAGGAAAGGAGAAAAATAAGTTGGAGGGGAAACTGGATTAAGGAAGGAATTTTTTTTTTAATCACAGAAATTTATCAGCATGTTTTATGATATTGCAGTTGATCTAATGGAAAGAAAAAGTTTGAGGACACAGGAAAAAGATTTGGTGGAGCAAGAGAAAATAAAGAGTGCGTCTCATACAAAACAACAACAGCAAGTGGAGTATATTCACTCTGGTTCTGGTAGGTAGGTAGGTATGGAGTTGGAGGAATTTAAAATTCTATTCTAATTGCTTCATTTGAAAAATTATAGTAGAAAGCAAGATTCACTAGCTGAGAGTGAAGGTAGGGAAGGAGGTGCTGGAAATCAGAGAAAAAAAAAATCTGAAACAGTTGTCCTGAAGAGTAAAAAAAAGAATGAATTAGGGAAGAGAAGAATGATTTCTGAGGAGAGTTAAGGACTGACCCATATGAGGTTGAGTGAGCCTGAATGTAAGATGAGACTAATTGGCTTGGTTGTGTATTTTCTCTCCAGCTATTTTCAGTTGCATGGGTTCAGGCATGGAGTAAGTTAAGAGTTGAACTTAGCCAGGGTTTTGATTTTGCCAGATGAGATTGGGTTTCCAGAAAACAGACTCTGAGGTGGAGATTTGTGTGCCGGAAGTTTATGGAGGAGCGCTCTCAGAGACAACATCTGTGAAGAAGAGAGGGAAGAAGGAGCTGACCCGAGGAAGGAGAGGATGACAGGCCAACACGTGCAACAGAGTCGCAGGCAATTCTGTGAGGAGTTACGGGGCTGGAATGCCTTCAAAGCTGTCCCAGATTGAGGTATCGGGGGTGGTTTGTGTCCCTTTGGAGTTACTTAGATATGGGATTCCCCTGGGGAAGAGGTACTGTCTTGGGCAAGGAGACTTCCTTCGGGTGCAGGGAAGTCTGCAAGAGGGACTTGGCTGGGAGAGGAAAGCTGCCACTCTTCCTAGGAGCTGAGGCAACAGTGCCTCAGTCCTCTGGGGCGGGGACACATGTGAGGCCACACAGTCCACTGCAGTTCACCCCGTGCTCTGCTTGCTGGTGTACGAAGCTGACCCCTTACAGGAAGCGCTCCTCCAGGTTTCTGATTGGTCTCCTTTTCCCAGGCATGCTTCCAAGAAGAAGGTTAGTGGGACTAACCCCACCGCTATAACTGGCTTGGAGGCTGTGCCTGATATGCATCATCTCTGTATTCTGTACCCATTCTGANTCCAGTTACCCGACCACATATTAATTTCCATGTATGTGAAAAAGTCCAGAATAGTCAAATCTATAGAGACAAAAAGACTAATGGTTGCCCGGGTCTAGAGGGTAGGAGACAGGGATGGATAGGGAATGACCTGCTAATTGATAGGAGGTTTCTTTGGGGCTGATAAAAATGTTGTAAAATTAGATTGTGCTAAAAATTGCAACTCTGAATACTAAAACCATTGAATTGCATCTTGTAAATGAGTGAACTGTATGGTATGTGAATTGCTGCTGCTGCTGCTAAGTTGCTTCAGTTGTGTCCGACTCTGTGTGGCCCCATAGACGGCAGCCCACCAGGCTCCCCTGTCCCTGGGTTTCTCCAGGCAAGAACACTGGAGTGGGTTATCATTTCCTTCTCCAGGTATGTGGATTATATTCTAGTAAAATTCTGTCAAAAAATCATACTGTGAGGAAAGGAGAAAAATAAGTTGGAGGGGAAACTGGATTAAGGAAGGAATTTTTTTTTTAATCACAGAAATTTATCAGCATGTTTTATGATATTGCAGTTGATCTAATGGAAAGAAAAAGTTTGAGGACACAGGAAAAAGATTTGGTGGAGCAAGAGAAAATAAAGAGTGCGTCTCATACAAAACAACAACAGCAAGTGGAGTATATTCACTCTGGTTCTGGTAGGTAGGTAGGTATGGAGTTGGAGGAATTTAAAATTCTATTCTAATTGCTTCATTTGAAAAATTATAGTAGAAAGCAAGATTCACTAGCTGAGAGTGAAGGTAGGGAAGGAGGTGCTGGAAATCAGAGAAAAAAAAAATCTGAAACAGTTGTCCTGAAGAGTAAAAAAAAGAATGAATTAGGGAAGAGAAGAATGATTTCTGAGGAGAGTTAAGGACTGACCCATATGAGGTTGAGTGAGCCGGAATGTAAGATGAGACTAATTGGCTTGGTTGTGTATTTTCTCTCCAGCTATTTTCAGTTGCATGGGTTCAGGCATGGAGTAAGTTAAGAGTTGAACTTAGCCAGGGTTTTGATTTTGCCAGATGAGATTGGGTTTCCAGAAAACAGACTCTGAGGTGGAGATTTGTGTGCCGGAAGTTTATGGAGGAGCGCTCTCAGAGACAACATCTGTGAAGAAGAGAGGGAAGAAGGAGCTGACCCGAGGAAGGAGAGGATGACAGGCCAACACGTGCAACAGAGTCGCAGGCAATTCTGTGAGGAGTTACGGGGCTGGAATGCCTTCAAAGCTGTCCCAGATTGAGGTATCGGGGGTGGTTTGCGTCCCTTTGGAGTTACTTAGATATGGGATTCCCCTGGGGAAGAGGTACTGTCTTGGGCAAGGAGACTTCCTTCGGGTGCAGGGAAGTCTGCAAGAGGGACTTGGCTGGGAGAGGAAAGCCGCCACTCTTCCTAGGAGCTGAGGCAACAGTGCCTCAGTCCTCTGGGGCGGGGACACATGTGAGGCCACACAGTCCACTGCAGTTCACCCCATGCTCTGCTTGCTGGTGTACGAAGCTGACCCCTTACAGGAAGCGCTCCTCCAGGTTTCTGATTGGTCTCCTTTTCCCAGGCATGCTTCCAAGAAGAAGGTTAGTGGGACTAACCCCACCGCTATAACTGGCTTGGAGGCTGTGCCTGATATGCATCATCTCTGTATTCTGTACCCATTCTGAATTCTCTCTCTCTTTGGCTGGCACCTCTATGTATCTGGATGGCTCACCTAGTTTTTATACCTGAGGTGTCTGAGCCCGTGGTGACCAACCCAGTCTCAGGATTTGGCTGTTACATTTGTCCATTTACCATCAAAACTGGGTACAGAAGTACCAAGAGAGGTCACAGTGGATTACCTAGTTGCCAAACCCAGTTTTCTCTCCCTCCTTATGGAAGAGCATCCTATCTTCTTCTAATGGTCAGGGTTAAGTTCTTCTATCAGGCTGATGACACCTTTCTTCAGCTGCTAGTACTGTGGTACAGGGCACTCAAAGTGACCAAGTGGCAGACATAGTTTAAAGTTTGGCTTAGTCTGTATAGAATCCACCTGCAGTGCAGGAGACCCTGGAGACCCCGGTTCAGTCCCTGGGATGGGAAGATTCCCCCGGAGAAGGGAATGGCTATCTACTCCAGTATTCTTGCCTGGAGAATCCTATGGACAGAGGAGCCTGGCGGGCTACAGTCCATGGGGTTGGAAAGAGTTGGACACGACTGAGCAAATAAGCACGCGTGCGTGCAATATGTGTCTTTATTGATTTCCATTTTGCGAATGAAGACCTTTAAACCTGTGGGGGCACTGATGTGACAACAGGATGTTCATGTTCCCAAGTGGATCACTGGGATGCTAGGAAGCAGCCCACCTGGTTCCCAGACCCATGCATTTTACATACTGAGGACATGGGATCATAAAGTCTTCATTGAGTTAAGGTGTGCAGTGTGAGGATAGCACCTCATCCTTTCAGCGTATCATCCCCAAGCTGGTGCCAATTCTGCACTTCTGAAAGGTCTTTCTATTGCCTAAGCAGTTTTATAGGTGGAGTGGTGCAGTATATGATCTTAAGTTCAGGTGATCTCTGCCACATCTGCTTTAAATAAAGTTTCTTGGTACAGTTAATGTTATATGGCATTTCATGCTGGTGGATCAAACATTCCAAACACTCTTGGTTAGTAGTGCTGGTCAAGGTCTTTTGGGCAGGAAAGGCAAACCCACATTGGGTTTGGATTTCCTGTGAAAATGAATTGCTGTTCCTTTTAGCATGGAAGAGATTCAGTGCCGTAAACTTAGCAACAGTGTCTTATCGGTCTGCTCTAGTGACAGGGCCACATCAGCGGCTGCCTGTTATATTAGTATCTGTTGCTAGCAAGTTGAGCATTTGGCAGCATCAGTAGGGAGCCTCGGTAGCTAGATTGGCATAGCTGACTGGTGTTTCATGCTGGCGGGTTCATGAATAGCCTCTAACTCTATTACCATAGCTACTCTATTCAGAAGCCTGTTATGCTGGCCCTGTGATGACTACTAACAGTGGCTGGGAGAATTATTCGGTCCATTTAGTTGTTTATTGCTTATTCCATGGTGGGTGCCCTCTTGTGGGCATAACCAGCAATAAAGACTTCCTTACTTTGTGATCCTTCTATACTTCCATTTGGGGCTTCCCAGGTGGCTCAGTGATAAAGAATCCACCTGCCAATGCAGGAGATACAAGAGATGGGGGTTCAATCCTCGGGTTGGGAATATTCCCCTGGGGTAGGAAATGGCAACCCACTCCAGTATTCTTGCGTGGGAAATTCCATGGACAGAGGAACCTAGTGGGCTATAGTCCATGGGATAACAGAGAGTTGGACATGACTGATCAGCACAGTGGAGCATACTTCCATTCACACATCACTTTCCCTGGCCTCCCATCCACAATCTTCCAAACTTCCTAGGTTCTGACCAACAAGCCACATTCATGTGTATTCTCATCTCAGGCCACTTCTTTCTCCATACAAAGTAGATGAACAACTTCTCCCTCTGAAGTCTACACATTGGGAGGACTTTCTCTTACCTCTGTCTGTGGTGTCACCTTTGGGTGAGGCTATAATACATCGGTGGCCCTCATTTATCTTGTAACATCATACTGAACTGATGCAGCCATGATCCAAACTTCAACTTTTTCATCCCCTGCCAGAGTGATCCTGCACCCCATGTAATCGTAGGTATGAGCTTAGAGACAGGTGTTGGTGCAATTGCAGGGATAACACAGGGGGCAGGGCTCTCTGCTTATTCAACTTGTACCTGCCTGCAGTCCTGCTCATGCCTGATTCTGGTAGACCACTTCCATCTTGCAGCAAATTGCCGTTGGGTCCTCTGGACCTTACAAAACATAGATCTCTCCAGATGGCTAGCAGGATCCTGCCCATAGTGATAGTTCTGGCCACGTGGCCTCTTAATGTTCAGTGGTCAAATTCTTTTACCCCACCAGGGTCCAGTAGCAATGCAAGGAACATTGTGTCAAATAAATTACAGTTGTCTGTTAGAAAAAGCATAGCCTTGCTCTAGATGCCTAGGAGTTTCTGTTGTGATTATTTTTATCCAAGTTTGGTGTAAAGTTCCTATGATGGACAATCCATAACTCTGTTGGATCATATGGCCCAAGTGGTTGGCTTCCTGCAGTGTGGTCTTGATTCCTGTTCTAGGCCTTACTTGGAGCTGGAAGACTTTTATATTGCTCAGTAATTGGGTCAGAGAAGCATCCCAAGAGTGGAATATGCTGCCTCTAGAATGTGGAGAGGTTTCTACCAGGCATTTTTTTTCCTTCCTTGTAGTGGAAGGTACATGATAAAATAATATGAGCTTTAATATAGACAGGGTGTTTCAGCCCACATTCTTTGTAAGGATGGTGGTCCCCTCCTTCTTTGAAAGTTGGATTTCTGTCATACACATCTTAATAATGTACTTGCTAGTTCTTATCCACCCAGTTGGACTAAAGAGATATCATCAATATAGTGGAATAATGTGATGTTCTGTGAAGAGTCCAAAAAGTGTTCAGGTCCTTTTACACAGTATTAAGGGGAAGGGTCACTTTGGGGCAAACTTGTATCTGTGTTCTTTTCTCCATTGCACATATATGCAAACTCTTTCTGAGCTTACTTTTGATAGAGAAGGAAAAGAGCACATTTGCCAAGTAAGTGGGTATCCAAATACCATGTGCTTAAGGCTGTGTAACCAGCAAAGATCCAACATCTGGAAAAGTAGCTGCAACCAGGGTTACTGTTTGGTCAGATTTGCTGCATATCATCGTCATACATCACAGTCTGTCTGGTTTTTGTGAGTCAGAATGGTGCATGAAATGTGGTATGATGGGGACCATCACCCTTGCATTCTTCAGGTCTTTGGGGTAAGTTATCTCTAACATTGCCTCCTGGGATAAAATACTATTTTGATTTATTATCTTAGCCAGAGGATAAGATTTAGAGGATTCCACTTGGATTTCTCAGTTGATAAATCTTATTCCACAGTCAAAGGAACCATATGTGGATCCTGTCAATTATCAAGTATGTCCATTCTGATTGCACATTCAGGTATCAGAGAAATGACTACTGGGTGGATCTTTGAATAAGTGGACCCATTGTAATTTGGACCTGGGACAAGACTCCATGTATTACCTGGTCCTCAAACCCTGCCACTCTCATAGGCTGGCCTTGGAGATACCAGATTTCAATGTCCTCAAAATGCCTCATTACTCCCATCTTCTTAGTAAATGACTTTCTTTCACTTTGGTTTTTCTGGAAGGATCAGGAAAATTATTTTCACACATACTTGCTGACAGTAAAGAGATCAACTCAGTCATTCCTAAAAGAAATCAACCCTGAATATTCACTGGAAGGGCTGATGTTGAAGCTCCGATGGCCCCTTGAAGAGCTGACTCATTAGAAAAGACCCTGATGCTGGGAAAGATTGAAGGCAGGAGGAGAAGGGGACGACAGAGGAGTAGATGGTTGGATGGCATCACTGACTCAATGGACATGACCTTGAGCAAGCTCTGGAAGATGGTGAAGGACAGGAAAGCCTGGCGTGCTGCAGTCCGTGGGGTTGCAAAGAGTTGGACATAACTGAACTACTGAAAAACAACAAATACTTGCTTTATTCCATACATTTTCTTCATGGAAAATCAGCCTGTATTTCAAGCAATGGGTTCTGGATTTGTCCAAAAGATTTTGACTCTTGATCGGAGTGACTACCTTCAGTTTTCTAGAATCCACGCTTGATTTCTTTTGGTTCTATGAATTAAGCAACTTCCTTGTTGGCTGCACATCATCTTTCCCTAGGATTAGGAAGAACCATCTTTGATCAATCATCTCCATGGCAGTCCTTCAAGAGGTGATACATATTCTTTTGTAAAACCAAGACCTAAAAAAGGCATAAATGTCCTTATAAAGGCAAAAATGCCAGCTTTTAACAAGGAAGAGTGGGCCACTGCTGCAGGTCTAGGAAGTCCATGGGTATCTGGAGATTCTAGATTTTCAACTTCATCACCATACATGTCCCTATCCCCAGACTCAGGGTTCCATTCCTTCCTAATTGTGGAGTAGCAGTTCCCCAGGGGCTGAGAATTCAACATCTTCTGGAATTCTGCTACAGCTATCATTAAGTTGCCCTAGTCCTCAGCTTTCTGTTTCTCCAGCTGCAAAAGAGAAGTTCTCTTTAAATACATCTGAAGAGGCCTACTGACTTTCACACTTAACCTTTAATTGATGATTAATCACCCACAGCCTTTCACTGTCATTCCCCGCATCAGTAACCGCCAACAACAGCTATTCAACTTCATGGTCTGTGTCTTTCATGTTCCTGAGATATCCTTCCTAGTGCATTTCATTACACCAGCAACTTATCCAGTTTACTGCTGGTGGAAGTTACAACAGTTGTACCATGGGAGCATGCCAGGAACCACGCATACCTCTCACCCCAGTGATGGGGTCTTTACTGCCAGCTAGCTGGTGGGTGATCTGGCTCCAAAATTTATTTTAGAGTCTGTTTCCGAGAACTCATGGGACCAATTGTCTTGGGTCAGAATTTCTTAAAATTTAAAAAAAAATTTTTGTGTTAGAATATAGTTGATTATCAGTGGTTAGGTCAGGTGTACAGCAAAGTGATACAGTTTCACATAAACATGTATTCTTCAAATTCTTTTCCCATTTGAGTTATTGCAGAATACCAAGAAGAGTTGCCTGTGCTATACAGTAGGTCCTTGCTGGTTATTTTAAATATAGCAGTGTGTATATGTCAGTCTCAATCTATCCCTCCCCCCGCCCCTCCTTCAGTAACCATATATTCATTCTCTGTGAGTCTGTTTCTGGTTTGTAAATAAGTTCATTTGTATCATTTTTTAATATTCCTTGTAAATAAGTTCACTTGTATCACTTTTTTTAGATTCTGAATATAAGCAATATCATGATATTTGTCTTTCTTTGTCTGACTTCGTATAATAGTCTCCAATCCATCCATTTGCTGTATAGGGCATTATTTCATTCTTTTTTATAGCCGAGTAGTAATATTCCAGTGTTCTTGCCTGGAGAATCCCAGGGACGGGGGAGCCTCATGGGCTTCCATCTATGGGGTCACACAGAGTCAGACACGATTGAAGTGACTTAGCAGCAGCAGCAGCAGCAATAATATTCCAGTGTGTGTGTGAGTGTGTGTATAATTGTTTTATGTGTGTATGTGTTGGTCAGTCAGTTGTGTCCAACTCTTTGCGACTCCATGGACTGTAGCCCGCCAGGCTCCTCTGTCCATGAGATTCTCCAGGCAAGAATACTGGAGTGGGTTGCCATTTCCTTCTCCAGGGGATCTTCCTGACCCAGGGATTGAACCCATGTCTTTTATGTCTCTTGTATTACAGGTGGATTCTTTACTGACTGAGCCACGAGGAACGCCATATGTGTATGAATGTATATGTACACGCACACACAGAGCATCTTCTTTATTCATTGCTCTCTCAATGGACATTTAGGATGCTTCCATGTCTTGGGTATTGTAAACGGTGCTGCAATAAACATTGGGGTACATGTATCCTTCCAAAGCATGTTTTTCTCCAGATATATGCCTAGGACTGGGATTGCTGGATCGTATGGTAGCTCTAGGTTCAGTTTCTTGAAACACACTTGGAGGTAGATATGTGCATGTAGGGAGCCTTGGGGATGCTCCTGGGAGAAATAGCTGTAAAGGAGTGAGGGTGGCAGGATGGGGCAGAGGGAGGTAGAAGCGTGGTGCTGTTGTCAGAGAACTGGCGGCAGCATTGTTCCACATGAAGCCCAGGGGGCTTGGCTTTTGTACCTGCTCAGGGACCTATCAGGATGTGGGCTGTCTCAAGGGATGGGGTCTAGCCTTGGTGAAGTGGCTCCCATTGGCTGAGGACAGTGCTCAGGGAGAGACTCATCTGTGAGCCCTCAGCAACAAATCCCCCCGATACTCTCTGGCTTGGGTATTGTACTGGGGGCCTTCAGAACTGACTGTTCCAGGCCACCACAGCATCCCCTCTGCTCTGTGAGTGTGATGACTTGAGAGAGGATCAGGAGAACTGAGGGTGTGCACAGAGGGAGAACTCTGATGGTTGCCCATGCCTTGGTCAAGAGAAAAGTTGGGGTAAGGATAGTGAAAAAGTGGCAAGACAAATTGTAGGTTCCAGAGGAACTGAAGGGTTGTTGGAGTTAGAGCAAGTGGTAGAAATTAATCTGAAAAGATAATTAAGGGTTAGCATATGAAAAGCCCTATGCATCTAGCTAAGGCATTTGGCTTGTCTCATAGAAAATAGGTAAGTGATGGAGATTTAAAAACACCAACTGTCTTAATCATATGTGATTTAGAAAGATTAAACTTGCAGTGGTTCACATACTGTACAGTCTAGAACAAGGCCAACTGGTTAAGATGCTTTTGCAATAATTTAGGCTTGGTTCTGGCTTCAAATGCTAGATATTTGTGTCAGAAGCTGCCGATTGCCTATCCAACATCTAGCCTTCCTCATTCCTTAGGAAAGGCTGCAATATTATCAAAGAAGGGGCCACTGATGTAAAAGAGAGACACTGGATAAAGCTTTTGAGAAATCTATATTGAGATAGGTAAATCAGCTGAAGATAGGTAAATCAGCTGAAGGCAAGTGTAGAAAGCAGGCTTATGTTCCCCAAAGATGTCCAGGCCCTAATCCCTGGGCCTTTGAATATATTACCTTACATGGAAAAGAAGGATTAAAGTTGCAGATGGAGTGTTGCTTATCAGCTCCATCCTAGATTATCCAGGTACACCCAATGTAATTTCATGGATCCCAAAAAGTAAAAAAGAGGGAAGAGTTCAGAGGATGTAACATAAGGACTCAACCCCAGTAGAGGAAGGGGCCCCAAACCAAGGAATGCCATGGCCTCCAGAAGATGGAAAAGACAAGGCAATAGGTTCCCTCCTATAGGCTGGAAGGAAATGCTGCCCTTTTAG
Source organism: Raphicerus campestris (assembly GCA_006410735.1). Classification (NCBI taxonomy): domain Eukaryota; kingdom Metazoa; phylum Chordata; class Mammalia; order Artiodactyla; family Bovidae; genus Raphicerus; species Raphicerus campestris. The sequence goes on from SJYW01026661.1 coordinate 11,658, forward strand.
TGATACCCAAAAGAGACCAAGTCAGATTTCTAGCTTATAAAACTTAAGGTAATGTGTTTATATTTTTTAAGTCACTAAATTTGAGGTAGTTTGTTACAGTAGTCATTTTTACTTTTTACTTGATCTGTGCTTCTTTCTAAATTCTGGAAAGCAGATGTGATGGTTGGAGTTCCAGCAGCCATGGTGGACTATAATGCAAACCAGAGCAGGAACAGTGTACATTAAGGATGATAGATCAAAAAATTACAAAGACTTGAGTGGCCAAGTTTTGGACTGTCAACCTCTGAATTTCTTTTAAATGAGAGAAAAACAAATCTGTGGGTACTTAAGAAACTGTAATCAGGTTCCTACTAATAGTTACACATAGTTTCTGAATAAAATAATAGTGTAAGCTGGATATCTTTATAACCCTTAAACTCAATATAAACTCAACATACTCAATTCAGTAAATGTTTGAGGTAACCATATATTAGACATGATTTTCTTTCTCCAGATTTCCTGATTTCTGCTAAAGGTACCACCCTTCTTTTTTTTTTTTTTTTTTTTA
>SJYW01026661.1:18988-51356 GCA_006410735.1 Raphicerus campestris
TTGATTTATTATCTTAGCCAGAGGATAAGATTTAGAGGATTCCACTTGGATTTCTCAGTTGATAAATCTTATTCCACAGTCAAAGGAACCATATGTGGATCCTGTCAATTATCAAGTATGTCCATTCTGATTGCACATTCAGGTATCAGAGAAATGACTACTGGGTGGATCTTTGAATAAGTGGACCCATTGTAATTTGGACCTGGGACAAGACTCCATGTATTACCTGGTCCTCAAACCCTGCCACTCTCATAGGCTGGCCTTGGAGATACCAGATTTCAATGTCCTCAAAATGCCTCATTACTCCCATCTTCTTAGTAAATGACTTTCTTTCACTTTGGTTTTTCTGGAAGGATCAGGAAAATTATTTTCACACATACTTGCTGACAGTAAAGAGATCAACTCAGTCATTCCTAAAAGAAATCAACCCTGAATATTCACTGGAAGGGCTGATGTTGAAGCTCCGATGGCCCCTTGAAGAGCTGACTCATTAGAAAAGACCCTGATGCTGGGAAAGATTGAAGGCAGGAGGAGAAGGGGACGACAGAGGAGTAGATGGTTGGATGGCATCACTGACTCAATGGACATGACCTTGAGCAAGCTCTGGAAGATGGTGAAGGACAGGAAAGCCTGGCATGCTGCAGTCCGTGGGGTTGCAAAGAGTTGGACATAACTGAACTACTGAAAAACAACAAATACTTGCTTTATTCCATACATTTTCTTCATGGAAAATCAGCCTGTATTTCAAGCAATGGGTTCTGGATTTGTCCAAAAGATTTTAACTCTTGATCGGAGTGACTACCTTCAGTTTTCTAGAATCCACGCTTGATTTCTTCTGGTTCTATGAATTAAGCAACTTCCTTGTTGGCTGCACATCATCTTTCCCTAAGGATTAGGAAGAACCATCTTTGATCAATCATCTCCATGGCAGTCCTTCAAGAGGTGGTACATATTCTTTTGTAAAACCAAGACCTAAAAAAGGCATAAATGTCCTTATAAAGGCAAAAATGCCAGCTTTTAACAAGGAAGAGTGGGCCACTGCTGCAGGTCTAGGAAGTCCATGGGTATCTGGAGATTCTAGATTTTCAATTTCATCACCATACATGTCCCTATCCCCAGACTCAGGGTTCCATTCCTTCCTAATTGTGGAGTAGCAGTTCCCCAGGGGCTGAGAATTCAACATCTTCTGGAATTCTGCTACAGCTATCATTAAGTTGCCCTAGTCCTCAGCTTTCTGTTTCTCCAGCTGCAAAAGAGAAGTTCTCTTTAAATACATCTGAAGAGGCCTACTGACTTTCACACTTAACCTTTAATTGATGATTAATCACCCACAGCCTTTCACTGTCATTCCCCGCATCAGTAACCGCCAACAACAGCTATTCAACTTCATGGTCTGTGTCTTTCATGTTCCTGAGATATCCTTCCTAGTGCATTTCATTACACCAGCAACTTATCCAGTTTACTGCTGGTGGAAGTTACAACAGTTGTACCATGGGAGCATGCCAGGAACCACGCATACCTCTCACCCCAGTGATGGGGTCTTTACTGCCAGCTAGCTGGTGGGTGATCTGGCTCCAAAATTTATTTTAGAGTCTGTTTCCGAGAACTCATGGGACCAATTGTCTTGGGTCAGAATTTCTTAAAATTTAAAAAAAAATTTTTGTGTTAGAATATAGTTGATTATCAGTGGTTAGGTCAGGTGTACAGCAAAGTGATACAGTTTCACATAAACATGTATTCTTCAAATTCTTTTCCCATTTGAGTTATTGCAGAATACCAAGAAGAGTCGCCTGTGCTATACAGTAGGTCCTTGCTGGTTATTTTAAATATAGCAGTGTGTATATGTCAGTCTCAATCTATCCCTCCCCCCGCCCCTCCTTCAGTAACCATATATTCATTCTCTGTGAGTCTGTTTCTGGTTTGTAAATAAGTTCATTTGTATCATTTTTTAATATTCCTTGTAAATAAGTTCACTTGTATCACTTTCTTTAGATTTGAATATAAGCAATATCATGATATTTGTCTTTCTCTGTCTGACTTCGTATAATAGTCTCCAATCCATCCATTTGCTGTATAGGGCATTATTTCATTCTTTTTTATAGCCGAGTAGTAATATTCCAGTGTTCTTGCCTGGAGAATCCCAGGGACGGGGGAGCCTCATGGGCTTCCATCTATGGGGTCACACAGAGTCAGACACGATTGAAGTGACTTAGCAGCAGCAGCAGCAGCAATAATATTCCAGTGTGTGTGTGAGTGTGTGTATAATTGTTTTATGTGTGTATGTGTTGGTCAGTCAGTTGTGTCCAACTCTTTGCGACTCCATGGACTGTAGCCCGCCAGGCTCCTCTGTCCATGAGATTCTCCAGGCAAGAATACTGGAGTGGGTTGCCATTTCCTTCTCCAGGGGATCTTCCTGACCCAGGGATTGAACCCATGTCTTTTATGTCTCTTGTATTACAGGTGGATTCTTTACTGACTGAGCCACGAGGAACGCCATATGTGTATGAATGTATATGTACACGCACACACAGAGCATCTTCTTTATTCATTGCTCTCTCAATGGACATTTAGGATGCTTCCATGTCTTGGGTATTGTAAACGGTGCTGCAATAAACATTGGGGTACATGTATCCTTCCAAAGCATGTTTTTCTCCAGATATATGCCTAGGACTGGGATTGCTGGATCGTATGGTAGCTCTAGGTTCAGTTTCTTGAAACACACTTGGAGGTAGATATGTGCATGTAGGGAGCCTTGGGGATGCTCCTGGGAGAAATAGCTGTAAAGGAGTGAGGGTGGCAGGATGGGGCAGAGGGAGGTAGAAGCGTGGTGCTGTTGTCAGAGAACTGGCGGCAGCATTGTTCCACATGAAGCCCAGGGGGCTTGGCTTTTGTACCTGCTCAGGGACCTATCAGGATGTGGGCTGTCTCAAGGGATGGGGTCTAGCCTTGGTGAAGTGGCTCCCATTGGCTGAGGACAGTGCTCAGGGAGAGACTCATCTGTGAGCCCTCAGCAACAAATCCCCCCGATACTCTCTGGCTTGGGTATTGTACTGGGGGCCTTCAGAACTGACTGTTCCAGGCCACCACAGCATCCCCTCTGCTCTGTGAGTGTGGTGACTTGAGAGAGGATCAGGAGAACTGAGGGTGTGCACAGAGGGAGAACTCTGATGGTTGCCCATGCCTTGGTCAAGAGAAAAGTTGGGGTAAGGATAGTGAAAAAGTGGCAAGACAAATTGTAGGTTCCAGAGGAACTGAAGGGTTGTTGGAGTTAGAGCAAGTGGTAGAAATTAATCTGAAAAGATAATTAAGGGTTAGCATATGAAAAGCCCTATGCATCTAGCTAAGGCATTTGGCTTGTCTCATAGAAAATAGGTAAGTGATGGAGATTTAAAAACACCAACTGTCTTAATCATATGTGATTTAGAAAGATTAAACTTGCAGTGGTTCACATACTGTACAGTCTAGAACAAGGCCAACTGGTTAAGATGCTTTTGCAATAATTTAGGCTTGGTTCTGGCTTCAAATGCTAGATATTTGTGTCAGAAGCTGCCGATTGCCTATCCAACATCTAGCCTTCCTCATTCCTTAGGAAAGGCTGCAATATTATCAAAGAAGGGGCCACTGATGTAAAAGAGAGACACTGGATAAAGCTTTTGAGAAATCTATATTGAGATAGGTAAATCAGCTGAAGATAGGTAAATCAGCTGAAGGCAAGTGTAGAAAGCAGGCTTATGTTCCCCAAAGANAGGGGCCACTGATGTAAAAGAGAGACACTGGATAAAGCTTTTGAGAAATCTATATTGAGATAGGTAAATCAGCTGAAGATAGGTAAATCAGCTGAAGGCAAGTGTAGAAAGCAGGCTTATGTTCCCCAAAGATGTCCAGGCCCTAATCCCTGGGCCTTTGAATATATTACCTTACATGGAAAAGAAGGATTAAAGTTGCAGATGGAGTGTTGCTTATCAGCTCCATCCTAGATTATCCAGGTACACCCAATGTAATTTCATGGATCCCAAAAAGTAAAAAAGAGGGAAGAGTTCAGAGGATGTAACATAAGGACTCAACCCCAGTAGAGGAAGGGGCCCCAAACCAAGGAATGCCATGGCCTCCAGAAGATGGAAAAGACAAGGCAATAGGTTCCCTCCTATAGGCTGGAAGGAAATGCTGCCCTTTTAGTGATACCCAAAAGAGACCAAGTCAGATTTCTAGCTTATAAAACTTAAGGTAATGTGTTTATATTTTTTAAGTCACTAAATTTGAGGTAGTTTGTTACAGTAGTCATTTTTACTTTTTACTTGATCTGTGCTTCTTTCTAAATTCTGGAAAGCAGATGTGATGGTTGGAGTTCCAGCAGCCATGGTGGACTATAATGCAAACCAGAGCAGGAACAGTGTACATTAAGGATGATAGATCAAAAAATTACAAAGACTTGAGTGGCCAAGTTTTGGACTGTCAACCTCTGAATTTCTTTTAAATGAGAGAAAAACAAATCTGCGGGTACTTAAGAAACTGTAATCAGGTTCCTACTAATAGTTACACATAGTTTCTGAATAAAATAATAGTGTAAGCTGGATATCTTTATAACCCTTAAACTCAANCGCCAGCACCTACGCTGGGGCCTGGCAGAGCCTATCAAGCCTGGCCCTGGTCTTTTGGTTGAGCCTCCAAAGTATACCAGCCCCTACAGCAGCTCTGCATGAAGAGTTAGTCGCTCAGTCACGCTCAACTCTTTGTGATCCTGTGGACTGCAGCTCACCAGGCTCCTTTGTCCTTGGGATTTCCCAGGCAAGAATATGGGAATGGGTAGCCATTTCCTTCTTTAGGGGATCTTCCTGACTCGAGGATCAAACCCAGGTCTCCTGCATCGCAGGTGGATTCCTTACTGAAGAGCGATGAGGGAAGCCCCTGCACACCTGGAGTCTGTCGCGTGGGCCTGGCGTGCACAGGCTCCAAGATCATCTCCGGCAAATTTCCCCACCATTTAGGGCGCCGTCCACCCACTCAGGCCAAGGCCGTCCTTTACTCTGCAGCTGCACACTCCACCCCCCTCCCTCATGCCTCTTTGCCTTGCTCCGAGCGGGTCCTCTTTAAGTTGGTGAACGTGAAAGTGGCCACCGTTCTGCATGATTGCTGCTGTTCAGCTGCGGAGCCATGTCCAGCTCTTGGCGACCCTGTGCACTGCAGCATGCCAGGCTCCCCTGTGCTTCACCATCTCCTAGAGTCTGCTCAAGTTCATGTCCACTGAGCCGAGGATGGTCTCTAATCATCTCATCCTCTGCCACCCCTTCTCCTTTTGCTTTCAGGGTTTCCCAGCATTCGTGTTTTTTCCAGTGAGTCCGCTCTTCACATCAGGTGGCCAAAGTACTGGAGCTTCAGCTCCAGCATCAGTCCTTCTAATGAATATTCAGGTTTGTTTTTGCCTACATTCTGAATTATGCAAGGNTTGATGAAAGTGAAAGTGAAGAGTGAAAAAGTTGGCTTAAAGCTCAACATTCAGAAAACAAAGATCATGGCATCCGGTCCCATCACTTCATGAGAAATAGATGGGGAAACAGTGGAAACAGTGTCAGACTTTATTTTTTTGGGCTCCAAAATCACTGCAGATGGTGACTGCAGCCATGAAATTAAAAGACGCTTTCTCCTTGGAAGGAAAGTTATGACCAACCTAGATAGCATATTCAAAAGCAAAGCAGAGACATTACTTTGCAGACTACGGTCCGTCTAGTCAAGGCTATGGTTTTTCCTGTGGTCACATATGGATGTGAGAGTTGGACTATGAAGACGGCTGAGTGCCGAAGAATTGATGCTTTTGAACTGTGGTGTTGGAGAAGACTCTTGAGAGTCCCTTGGACTGAAAGGAGATCCAACCAGTCCATTCTGAAGATCAGCCCTGGGATTTCTTTGGAAGGATTGATGCTAAAGCTGAAACTTCAGTACTTTGGCCACCTCATGCAGAGTTGACTCAATGGAAAAGACTCTGATGCTGGGAGGGATTGGGGGCAGGAGAAGAAGGGGCTGACAGAGGATGAGATGGCTGGATGGCATCACTGACTCGATGGATGTGAGTCTGAGTGAACTCCGGGAGTTGGTGATGGACAGGGAGGCCTGGCGTGCTGCGATTCATGGGGTCGCAAAGAGTCGGACACGAGTGAATGACTGAACTGAACTGAACGTGGCAGGGCATGTTTTTAATTTTAATGAAGTCCAGTTTATCAGTTATTTCTTGCATGGATCGTATCTTTGGTGTTGTATCTAAAAAGTCATCACCATATCCAAAATCATCTAGATTTTCTCTTATGTTATACTCTAGGAGTTTTATAGTTTTACATTTTAATTTTAGGTCTATGATACCTTTTGAGTTAATTTTTGTGCAGGGTGTTAGGTCTATATCTAGCTTTTTTGTTCCTGTATGTGGGTGTCCAGTATACTCAACCCCAGTTTTTCAAAAGACTATCTTTGCTCTACAATATTGCTTTGCTCTTTTGTTAAGATCTGAGGATTATTTTATGATGGTTCATTTCTGGCTTCCCCATTCTGTTCCACTGACCCGTTTGTTTTCTCTTTCCAGAAAAACATTATCTTAACTACTGCAGCTACATAAGAAGTCTTGAAACCAGGTAGTGTTCTTTCTTCAACATTGTTCTTCTCCTTCAATATTGTGTTTGCTATTCTAAATCTTTTTCTTCTTCATATAGTCCTTAGAATTAGTTTGTAAATATATGTAAAAATAATTTGCAGAATTTTGATTGGGTTTTCATTGAATCTAGAGATCATGTGGAGGAAGAACTGACATCTTTACAATATTGTCTTCCTTTTCTTGAAAATGGAATAAAGTGTTCCATTATTGGAACATTTTTTTTCTTGAACCATCTATATAGTTCATTTTTTATTTTATTAATTAGAGGTTGACAGTAATCTCATATAGATCTTGTATATATTTTGTTAGATTTCCCTAGGTATTTTATTTTTTGGGGTGCTAATATAAATAGTGTTGTGTTTTTAATGTCAAAATCCACTTGCTCACTATTAGTATATAAAAAGCAATTTACTTTTGTATATTAGACTTGTATCCTGCAAACTTGCTATAATAGCTTATTAATTCCAGAAGACTTTTGTTGTTTCTTTTGGATTTTTGTATGGATAATCATGTTTTTTTGCAAGGGGAGCCAGTTAATGTTCTTCCTTCCTAATCTGCATACCTTTTATTTCTTTTTCTTGCCTTATTACATTAGTAAGATCTTCCAGTGCCATTTTGAAAAACAGTAGTGAGAGAGAATGTCCTTGCCTAATCTTGGTGGGAAAGCTTTTTATTTCCCTATTTTTAAAATTTTATTAAGTATGGTATTGCTCCTGCTAAGTTGCTTCAGTTGTGTCTGACTCTGTGAGACTGCATAGACAGCAGCCCATCAGGCTCTGCCATCCCTGGGGCTCTCTAGGCAAGAAAACTGGAGTGGGTTGCCATTTCCTTCTCCAATGCATGGAAGTGAAATGNAACGTGGCAGGGCATGTTTTTAATTTTAATGAAGTCCAGTTTATCAGTTATTTCTTGCATGGATCGTATCTTTGGTGTTGTATCTAAAAAGTCATCACCATATCCAAAATCATCTAGATTTTCTCTTATGTTATACTCTAGGAGTTTTATAGTTTTACATTTTAATTTTAGGTCTATGATACCTTTTGAGTTAATTTTTGTGCAGGGTGTTAGGTCTATATCTAGCTTTTTTGTTCCTGTATGTGGGTGTCCAGTATACTCAACCCCAGTTTTTCAAAAGACTATCTTTGCTCTACAATATTGCTTTGCTCTTTTGTTAAGATCTGAGGATTATTTTATGATGGTTCATTTCTGGCTTCCCCATTCTGTTCCACTGACCCGTTTGTTTTCTCTTTCCAGAAAAACATTATCTTAACTACTGCAGCTACATAAGAAGTCTTGAAACCAGGTAGTGTTCTTTCTTCAACATTGTTCTTCTCCTTCAATATTGTGTTTGCTATTCTAAATCTTTTTCTTCTTCATATAGTCCTTAGAATTAGTTTGTAAATATATGTAAAAATAATTTGCAGAATTTTGATTGGGTTTTCATTGAATCTAGAGATCATGTGGAGGAAGAACTGACATCTTTACAATATTGTCTTCCTTTTCTTGAAAATGGAATAAAGTGTTCCATTATTGGAACATTTTTTTTCTTGAACCATCTATATAGTTCATTTTTTATTTTATTAATTAGAGGTTGACAGTAATCTCATATAGATCTTGTATATATTTTGTTAGATTTCCCTAGGTATTTTATTTTTTGGGGTGCTAATATAAATAGTGTTGTGTTTTTAATGTCAAAATCCACTTGCTCACTATTAGTATATAAAAAGCAATTTACTTTTGTATATTAGACTTGTATCCTGCAAACTTGCTATAATAGCTTATTAATTCCAGAAGACTTTTGTTGTTTCTTTTGGATTTTTGTATGGATAATCATGTTTTTTTGCAAGGGGAGCCAGTTAATGTTCTTCCTTCCTAATCTGCATACCTTTTATTTCTTTTTCTTGCCTTATTACATTAGTAAGATCTTCCAGTGCCATTTTGAAAAACAGTAGTGAGAGAGAATGTCCTTGCCTAATCTTGGTGGGAAAGCTTTTTATTTCCCTATTTTTAAAATTTTATTAAGTATGGTATTGCTCCTGCTAAGTTGCTTCAGTTGTGTCTGACTCTGTGAGACTGCATAGACAGCAGCCCATCAGGCTCTGCCATCCCTGGGGCTCTCTAGGCAAGAAAACTGGAGTGGGTTGCCATTTCCTTCTCCAATGCATGGAAGTGAAATGTGAAAGTGAAGTCACTCAGTCGTGTCCGACTCTTAGCGACCCCATGGACTGCAGCCTACCAGGCTCCTCCGTCCATGGGGTTTTCCAGGCAAGAGTACTGGAGTGGGTTGCCATTGCCTTCTCCTAAGTATGGTATTAGTTGTAAATTTTTGGGGGGTAGTCTATCTAGTTGAAAGAGTTCTTGGGTATTTCTAATTTAATGAGTATATTTATTTATTTAATCATGAATGGATGTTGGATCACCTCAACATTTATTTTTATCTAACACATTGTTATCTTTCTTTATGAACATGTAATTCCCAGCATGTATACTAATTGTGTGTGTGTGAGTTTAAACTATTTTCGCTCAGTGTTTCTATCCTTGTGACATATCTTCCTATTGAGATCCAAAGTGATATCTTTCCTTATTTCCATACCATTGCCTATGAAAGTACTAAATACATGGCCTGCAGTTTTATCTAAGACAATTTATGAAAGAGTAAATACAAATTGGACTTATTCATTGTGAAATAATTAAGTTAATCTATTCTTAATGGTTATGTGTTTCAGCCATTTAGTGTGTCTGACTCTTTGCCACCCCATGGACTATCGCCTGCCAGGCTCCTCTGTCCATGGAATTTTCCAGGCAATACTGGAGTGCATTGCTATACCCTACTCTCGAGGATCTTCTCTCACCCAGGGATAGAACCCAGTCTCTTGTGTCTCCTGCATTAGAAGCAGATTCTTTACCACTAGTACCACCTGGGAAGCACATGGTTGAGTATATTTTGCATCAACATTATATTAAAGTTAATCAATATAAATTATAGGAGTTCACACTTAATACAATACAAATTAACAACATTTAGAATATAGGTGAGCTTATTTTTATAGAAACACTATCAAGCAAAACAGATCTACATTTATATTATAGTCAAATTAATCATGTCCTATGTAACAATCAATGTCCTCAGGAAAAACAGAAGCCATTCCATGTATCCCAAACAGGGAAAAGCAAATTCAGAAAAGTAGTTTTCAGTCCTTGAACTGTGGTAGTAGAGAAAGAATATATAAAAGCAAATGTGAAGGAAGATCACGAGATATTGGGTGACATAGTTCACCTCTTTGACTTCTCAGCATTCATATACACTCTGTTCACTTTCATCTAATGATAACACAAACATCTTGCTTCCACTTAAGGGAAGCTACAACTAACCCTCATACTGATGAAGATATGCTCCTCTTCTCCTAAGAATTGGAGACACACAATTATTTTGCCTTTCTTCATAATGTTAAGCTAGTCACAATTTCATCTGTATATCCATTGATTTAAGGACTAAATTCCTACATTAAGCACAACAAACACTCCTTAGATAAAAATACAGGAGAAAGAAAGAGTAGAAAACTGATTAATATATACAAATGTGCATAAAAAACAAGAAAGGAAATAATTACACTGTCATTGGTTTCAATTTTGAAAGTGATTGTGCGTTGTAGGTGATATTTATAGCTTCCTTGTTTTACTAATCATTCATTCCCTGTTTCCTTTGCCCTCATCCAGCATCTCAGAGGTTAGGGTACTTCCATCAATGGTTGACCCACATTTCATTTCCATAAGTCTGAGTCTCTGGTAATCCTGATTCGATTGGGTTGCCACCTGTAGTTTTCATTTATTGTTAATCTTAAATGTAGTAAGTGATGCCTCTGAACATCTCTTAAGTCAGAGGATTAAGCTGTCAGTAGTAGAATCCCTAGCATCCCAATTCCCCACCCTATCTCCACTTGGCAGAGGGTAATAAACTCTCTGTTCCATGGTCCCTCTCCCTTTGTGTTCCCTTGCCATCCCAACACAGATAGGTTACTTTTCTTCCCTAATTAAACATTTTGAGCTGCGAGTCATTTGTAATGATTTATGGCAGCTGTGCTTTTGCCAATCTTACACAGTATTTTTCTTATTACTTAATTGTTTTAGCAGTGCTTCAGCCATTAGTTTCTGAGTTCTGAAAACAGCAAACAGAAGTCTTCTATTATAGACGCCTGCCTAATTAGCTCAGAGGCTGTCTAATGGGGACTATTAAAAATGCAAATGAGGTGTGATCAAACAGTGAAAAGTTTGGTCCTGACAGTATATACTAATGCATTTTCCCCACTACCACCCACCCCTTGCAAGATGTACCACAATACTGAATGTAGATTCCTCTCTCCCTTCCTTACCCTGTACAATAGCTTTTACTTGGTGATTATGTTCTTCCTTCCTTACCTGGGCTGGGTTGCAGTTTAACAAGTGCTCTTATTTCTTACACATTAATCTATGAGAGTAGTCATCAAAATTCAGCATGCATCAAAATAACCTTGTTAAACTATGGATTCTTGGGCCCATTCATAGAGTTTCCAACTCAGTGGGTCTGGAGGTGACCAAGTACCTTCATTTCTAACAAGTTCTCAGGGAATAACAACCTTGGTTATCTGGGTACTCTCTTTGAGAGCCTCTGATCTAGGGTCTTGTGGTTTCTTGTCTCTATTCTGAATTCAAAACTTCCTTTTCCTTCCATACCATTCTTTTCTGAAATTTTTTTCTTTTTTTTTCTCCTAATAGATTTTTAAGTATTCAGTACAGTATTGCTACCTAAAAGTGCAATGCTATATATCAGATATCTTGAATTTATTGCATAACTGACATTTTATATGTATTGATTAGCAGCTCCCCATTGCCTCCTACACCCAGCTTCTGGAAACCACTGTTAATTGTTGCTTCTCTGAGTCTATTTTAGATACTTCATGTAAGTGGAATCATGTAGTATTTGTCATTTTCTGACTGGTGTATTTCATTTAGCATAATGTCCTCAGGTTCATCCATGTCACATATTACAGGATTTCCTTCTTTTTAAAGGTCATGTTCATCCTTGAAGAATCTGCCTGTGATGCAGGCAACCTGGGTTCACTCCCTGGGTTGGGAAGATCCCCTGGAGAAGGAAATGGCTACCCATTCCAGTATTCATGCCTGGAGAATGCCATGGACAGAGGAGCCTGGTGGGTTACAGTCTATGGGTTCGTAAAGAGTCAGACATGACTGAGTGACTAATATACACACAGACACATATACACATACCATATTTTCTTTATCATCTGCTGATGAGCATTTAGCTTGTTTCCATATCTTGCCTGCTGTAAATAGTGATGCAACAAACATGGGAGTATTAATATCTCTTTTAAATCCAGATTTCAATTATTTGAGATAAATTCTCAGAAATGAGATTGTTAGATCATCTGGTAACTCTATTTTTAATTTTTTGAGGAAACTCTCAATTTCTCCATCCTTACCAATACTGGTCTTTTCTAAATAATAGGCATTCTATAGGTATATCTTAGATATTGTTAAGATATCCACACTACTCATAATAATCTAAAAATTTAATGCAATTCCTTAAAAAATCCCAACAGTATTTTTTATAGAAATAGAAAAGTAATTTGAAAGTTCATATGGAAGCGTGAAAGACTCTTAATAGCCAAAGCAATCTTCAGAAAGAAAAACAAAGCTGGGTTTATCATATTTTCTGATTTCAAAATATATCACAAAGCTTCAGTAATTAAAATATTCAGTTCAGTTCAGTTCAGTCACTCAGTCATGTCCGACTCTTTGCAACCCTGTGAATCACAGCCCACCAGGCCTCCCTGTCCATCACCAACTCCAGGAGTCCACCCAAACCCATGTCCATCGAGTCAGTGATGCTATTCCAACCATCTCATCCTCTGTCGGTCCCTTTTCCTCCTGACCTCAATCTTTCCCAGCATCAGGGTTTTTTTCAAATGAGTCAGCTCTTTGCATCAGGTGGCCAAAGTATTGGAGTCTCAGGTTCAACATCAGTCCTTCCGATGAACACCCAGGACTGATCTCGTTTAGGATAAACTGGTTGGATCTCCTTGCAGTCCAAGGGACTCTCAAGAATCTTCTTCAACACCACAGTTCAAAAGCATCCATTCTTCAGCACTCAGCTTTCTTCATAGTCCAACTCTTGCATCCATACATGACCACAGGAAAAACCATAGCCTTGACTAGATGGACCTTTGTGGGCAAAGTAATGTCTCTGCTTTTGAATATGCTGTCTAGGTTGGTCATAACTTTCCTTCCAAGGAGTAAGCATCTTTTAATTTCATGGCTGCAGTCACCATCGGCAGTGATTTTGGAGCCCCCCAAAATAAAATCTGACACTGTTTCCACTGTTTCCCCATCTATTTCCCATGAAGTGATGGGGCCGGATGCCATGATCTTAGTTTTCTGAATGTTGAGCTTTGAGCCAACTTTTTCACTCTCCTCTTTCACTTTACTGATTGTAGGCCAGTGGAACAGAACAGAAAGCCTAGAAATACATGCATATGGTCAACTGATCTTTGCTAGGGGTGCCAAGAATACACAGAGGATAAATGATAGTCTGATCAACAAATGATGTTGGGAAATAAGATATGCACAAGCAGAAGACTGAAATTAGACCATTTAATCAACAGACTGAAGAGGCAACCTGTGGAATGGGAAAAAATATTTGCAAACCATAATCTGATGAGCAACATATATAGAGCTCCTTCTAATCAATTGGAGAAGGCCATGGCACCCTACTCCAGTACTCTTGCCTGGGATGCCCCTTGTAGGCTGCATTGGGGTCGCGAAGAGTTGAACATGACTGAATGACTTTCCTTTCCCTTTCTCTTTCTACTCAATAGCAAAATAATAATAATAATAATAATAATAATAATAATAACACTAGTAACCTGATTTAAAATGGACCAAAGACATTAATAGATATTTTTCTAAAGAAGATTTAAAAATGATCAAAAAGTATGCTCAACATCAATAATCATTTACTAAATGCAAGTCAAAATCACGATAAAATATCACGTTATACCTAGTAGGATGTCTTTTCCTTAATGAATTATCAGAATGGCTTAGTTAGAACAAGTGTTGGCTTGTTGGAATAGCTTTTCTGACCCTCTCTCAAACCAAATCAAGGTTATATACATATCCTTTATGATTTTATTGTTATTCTATTACTCAGCACTTGAGCAATGGATCTGAATTTTGTAGTCTGAAGCTCATAATTTGAGGGATCCTCTTTAAGAGAAGGAATTGAAAAAATATATAAAATTGAGTAAGGATTTTTGAAGTATTCTAGTTAATTTGTTTTTGCATCACAATATGCTGATAGATCTGATTCTTTGCATATCTTTCTCACTTGATAGTGAGTTCCTCCTGGACTAGGATTAAATCCTATTTTTCTCCACAGTCTCATACTCTGTACAGCATCTGGCACCATGGATGCTCAATAGATACTTATGACCCTATCTGTTCATATCAATTTAATACTGAAAACTTTTGTACTGTATATTTTCCTCCCATAGTCTCTTCTCCTTTACATTGAGATGTGGCTTCTTATCTTTCCATGTCACCTATCTTATTCCTCTTCATGGAGATATGCCTTCTTATTGTCCTATGGTCCACATTCCCTACTATTGTTATCAGCATTATGTGTTGAACCTCATTAGATTTTTCATTTTGCCAAATCACTTAGGATTCTTTCTTGCCTCTTTGCATTTCTATGTTTCTGCATTCATGACCTGGAAAATTTCTACGCACACTTTATGATCCATTTCAACTTTCATTTCCTTTTGGCAATACTCTTCAAGCTCTTCAGGCAGAGGGTTCTGCAGTTATTCTTCATTTCTGACTGCATACATCAGATCTTTCTGCCTGGTGCTTCCCGATGGCCTGATGTAGAAGTTCGTGTAGGTTGCAGACATTGAGCAACATTCTTGGTCAGCCAATCCCCTTCTGTTCACCTTTGTAGCCAGTATCCATCATTCCCTGGTGGCTCAGATGGTAAAGCGTCTGCCTGCAATATAGGAGACCCATGTTCGACCCCTGGGTTGGGAAGATCTCCTGGAGAAGGAAATGGCAACCCATTCCAACATTCCTGCCTGGAGAATCCCGGGGATGGAGGAGCCTGGTAGGCTATAGTCCATGGGGTTGCAAAGAGTTGGACACGACTGAACAACTTCACTTCACTTCAAATAATTAATGCATGAATGAAAGATAATAATCTTTTAAAGGGGAATATCTGCTATTCCAGAGCAAGAAGATATGAGGAAAGGAGGTGTTCCTATAGCCAAGAACCCTTTGTAGCACCACCTCTGTTTCAGTGAGAGTTCAAGTCCAACCAGGTGGCCTCATTCCTATCCTGCACTCTACTACCCAGTCTCCATCTTGCTCCTGGCAGTGACCTAGGAGTTCCACTAAGCTTCTCTTCCTCTTTTCCCCTGCCTACTCACAGCTTAAGACCTGACTGAAAGAAAAAGATAAAGAAGATGTAGTACATATATACAATAGAATATTACTCAACCATAAAAGGAAAGAAATAATGCCACTGTAGCAACATGGATGGAACTAGAGATTCATTAGTGAAGTAAGCCAGATAAGGAAAGATAAATATTATTTGATGTCATAGGTGGAATCTAAAAAAAATGATAAAAATGAATTTATATACAAAATAGAAATAGACCCACAGACATATAAAGCAAACTTAAGGTTATCAAAGGAGAAAAGAGGGAGGGAATACATTAGGAGTTAGGGACAACACATTACTATATATAGATAATCAAGAAGGACCTACTATATAGCACAGGGAGCTATACTCAATTCTTTGTAATAACCTACAAGAAAAATGACTCTGAAAAAGAACATAGATATAATGTGAATCACTTTGCTATACACCTGAAACTAGAACAACATTTTAAATCAACTATATTTCAATTTATGAAAAATGGATTTGAAAAGGCACTCAGGTCTTGAGACTCCTGCTCTGGCTGTCCTACTGCCTCCTCTGGAGGGATGGTGAGGGGGAGCACAGAAGAAAGAGCCTCAGATCCTAAGTGAGGACACCAGCAATTAGTGTTTCTGCACACTGGACCCTAAAAAACAACTTCTCCAGATTCAACAAGCTGTCATCAAATGCTGTCTTTTCAATCCTTCATTGGTGCACTAATGAATGAAGAGCATTCTATTGACTGCAATTCTTATTGCTGCTGTTTAAGCCTTGCCCAGTCCAGGAAATTTGCTTCCCTGGTGGCTCAGAGATTAAAGCATCTGCCTTCGATGCAGGAGACCCGGGTTTGATCCCTGGGTCAGGAAGATCCCCTGGAGAAAGAAATGGCAATCCATTCCAGTATTCTTGCCTGGAGAATTCCATGGACAGAGAAGCCTACCTAGTAGGTTACAGTCCACGGGGTTGCAAAGAGTCGGACACGACTAAGCGACTAGCTCCTCCTCAGCTCCTCCTGCTCCCAGAGGCCCTGGCTGTAAATCTCTGTCCTCCAGATCTCCTTGTTTCTGGCTGGTTCTTTGTGGCCAGGATATTAAAGGAAGCAGTAACAGTGCAGACCAGAGGCTGTAGGTGGTTGGGGCTCTCTACAGAACCCCTCTGGTCCAGGCTGAAGACCCCAACCTGGCTCCCAAGAAGTAATCTGCTTTCCCTGTCTTCCCTAAGTCTTCATCCTCAAAGTCTGGGTGTCTCGACTCTGCCTCTCACTGAGAACCACATTTCCTTCTTCAAACTGGTAGCTGCTTGGTGGAAATTTCTATTCTTTCCTTTTAGCAATCACATCACACAGGGAACCCAAATTGCACTTCCAAGGAGGGGATTGCAAGTCTTTGTGCTCACCGCCTCCTAACTGTGTTGGAAGAACAGTTCTGGGGCTGCCAAGCCTGTCAGAAAACAGGAGTATCACAGACAATAAGGGCGCTTCTGAAGCCACTCCAGCTGTGGTGCCGATTTCAGAATAAAGGACCAGAGATGCCCTTGTGCTCAAACCACTGCTGTCCTTGCCTGCCATGTGGCCTCTTGTCACTTGCTTCACATTTTGCCACCTTTCTGATTCAAATGACCCTGATACAACTTAATCCTTTAATTAGACAATTAGCACATCTCCACTGAACAAGATTTGTCCTTGTTGGGCTAGAGAAGAAAACTGTACATCATGGGAAGAAGATGAAACGCTAACAGCATGTGGGAAGTCATTTGCCTCTTTTTAAGGGGCAGTGGTGGGGTGGTCAGCTGCTCCCAGAGCTAGTCTTCCCGGCAGAGGCTGAGCTACAGTTCTTAACTGCTTGCAAATATGCTGATTGTTGGGGTGCTCGAAGTGGGGACAGGTTGGACTTCTTGGAAGCTTGCCCCTTGGCCTTCCCTCTCTGTCGTCCCCCCAGGCTTTTTAAATATCTGCCACCACATAACATCAGCCATGTAGGTTTCCTTCACGTTCATCCCCATGCTAAACCCTCCCTCCTCCTGGATGGCCCCTGCATTCAACTACCCACTTCCTTCTCCCTGGGCGAACCTCGTCCAGAACTGACAGCCACAGAGGTGTCAGAATACAGCTCCAAGGCAAGACATAATCACAGGGTGAAGACCCCCCACCTGCATGGCTCCATGGGCTGGAGGGATGCTGACAATTACAGACCCTCAAGGCCTGAAGGAATCATCTTCCCTAAATGCTTCCAGTGTGAAAAAGACTAGTTTGGCATCTCTATCTGGGGCTTTAAGAGTTATTTTTATCCTTGAAGTCTAATAGCTGGTTATTGGTAATTATAGGAAAAAAACTGGAGTGGAAATAAAGTGTTCTTGAAAGATTTTTTTCTGGTTTCTAGTATTATATTTTGAATTTCGTATTCAGTTAGACACAACTCCTGAGACTGTGACCTCTATGATTACAGCAGAAAAAGGTCTCCATCATCCACGAGTCTATGATTTCCATTTTGTTTCTATCCCTCTAACTGGCATAATTTCTCTGGATACCACAGAGAAGAGATGTTACCTAAATGCTTGTTTTGCAGGGTGCCATTTCCATGAGTCAAGTTCATTTGAGGTAAAGGCACACAGGGCCCAGTAGATTGCCCTTCATCGGTACCTTATTCAGAATGTTCAGATTTGCTCTGTCAGAACTTCTCAGTGGCTCTCTACTGCCCACAGACCAAAACCCTCCTTCCTCTGCTGGATCTCCTATTTCTTCTGCATTTCTGTCTTAGCCTTTCTTTTATTCACTTCTCCATTCATTTCATAAACATAGATTTACCATCTCTTCTATACTGCAGAAACTTTCCTAGGTTCTGGGGATGTAAACAAAAATAATATTGACTTTTCTTCTTGTGTTCTCAAAGGTGAAATAATACAGTAGAAGACAAAGATATAAAGCAAAACCATAGGAAGTGTTAGCTGTGGCAGTGTGCCAGGAATGGGGCTGGAGGATAACCATAGAAGTTTCAGAGACAACGTAGCCCCAAAGTGTCACCACCAAGTGTGGATAAGTCTTGCCAACTAGAAGCGGTGTCCTGAATGAGGTCCCAGGTACACTGACCACAGCAGACTCAGGAAGCTGGAACACAGGTGGCTAGAAGAAGGCTGGAGGAAAGCAAGAGTCCAGAGTGTGTAGAGCAACATATAGGGTATGGGAACCATTCCTGGATGGGTGTGTGTGCGTGTGTGCACATGAGTGTATGTATGCAAGTGTGTGTGCGGTGCGGGGGTGGGTTGACATGATTAAATCATCGCAGCCTTGGGGCAGAAGACTTTAGACTCAGCCTGCTAAGGATATGTATATGTATGTATGAGTGTGTTTGTGTGTATTTAAAGCTGATAATTGGATAAAAGACAGTGTCTTAAATACCTGAAGAAGTTGTACCACTAGAAAATTGTTTGAAATATAACAAACATGAACAGCTTAGAAGACATCTAGCCCATTGATTAATTCATGAAATATGCAGCCCCAAACTTCCTGACTCAACAGCTCTTTCTGCACACACAACAAGCTCAGACATCCCTGTAAATGCCACTAGTTATTTCTGAGAGTCCTTGCAAAGTGATTCCTGGGCTGGCAGAAATGTCAGGGCACCAAGTGGCTCCTTACCCCTGGGTCTGCCCTGCTTTAGTGTCTTTTGATGTGTGCTTACCCACTGACCCACCCAGGGTAGGGGGATGCTAGCTTCAAAAGTCAATGTCTGGGTGTTCCTGTGCTTCAGGCTTTGAAGAGGCAGACCTGAGACAGGGCCTACTCAGAGGTAGGAAGGTCTCTCCTGGTTCTGGGTTACATTAAACCCAAAGGCAGACAATCCTAGGGTCTTCCTTAGATCCTGTGGCCACCTCTCTTCTTCCTTTAGCTAGGTGACCAGGGCCTGGCTGGGGGTCAGATCGTGGGAAGAAGCTATTTCTCCCCTCCATCTCATTCCTGTTCCAACAAAATGCCTTGTGTCTTCCCAGTTAAACACAGAGAATTCAGTTTGTTGCTTGTTATGATAGCAGTAAACACATCCTGTAACAGATATCAAAGACCTTGGCATCTGCACATCAGGAGAAGGGGACACTACGCTTGATAGCTGAGACCAGAAAACCCTAGCAGTAAGAATGCACAGAGACTCAAGTTGCAAAAGCCAGGATACAATTCCTGAAAAAAAAAAAAAAAGAAAGGAAGATGTGGGAATGGTGGGAATGAGCTTAAAATGTATTGATCTGATCTCACCTTTTATAATTAGAGAGAAATGCAGATGCATATTTGGCAAACTATTAGAATTAAAACCCATGATTTTTTAATCACAAATTACCACAGGATGTATAAGCAGATAATCTGTATTGCAGAGTCAAGGACAAAAAACTGAAGCAGCAGCAAGAAAGCCAAAAAAAGAGAAAACTTAAAATAAGACGATGAGAGTAGGGCAAGATACACGTTACTCCAATATTAATAAATGGCTTCACATCCAACATTTAAATTAATGGTTTTCATGTTGAGTTGATGATAAATCTAATAGACTCACGCAAACAAGATGGTGAGGAAAGAAAAATTAGACACAAACGCATGGATGAAGACTACAAGAGAACACAGAGCAAGGAAATTAGTCCCAGAAACATTAATATTGGTCTGTCTGGCCTTCCCAGGCGGTACTAGTGGTAAAGAACCTGCCTGCCGATGCAAGGGATGTAACAGACGCAGGTTTGATCCCTGGGTTGGGAAGATCTCCTGGAGAATGCAATGGCAACCCACTCTAGTATTCTTGCTTGGAGAATTCCACAGACAGAGGATTCTGATGGGCTAGGGTCCATAGGATCACAAAGAGTCAGACATGACTGAAATGACTTAACAGACTTAATAAGTTATAGTAAAAGCATTAAATAGTAGTCAAAGAAGGTTTACCAGGTATGAAATCATTACTTTGAAAGGAATTAACATGGTGTGAGGAAAGAGACAAATGTCCTTTTGAATCGAGTTTAGCTATGAAGGGAAGAGAAATGACACTGTAAATACGGGAGATATTTGTTAAGGGAAGTTTTAAAATGTATACTTGAAGTTTTTAAAAACCACAGAGGTTTCATGTAGAACATCTGGAAGATATAGTAATGTAGAAGAAATCAAAGGTTACCTGCCACCTTGGAAGCCAAGGATAGCGGCTCCTTTAATAGTGTTTGGTCAGCTGTGGTCTTGGAGAAGACTCGCTCCCATACGAGGCCCCAGGGTGAGGAGGAAGGGAGGAGCTGAGGTGTGACCACGGTCACAATTATCCCCTCTTGCCTCTCCTGGACCACAGTGTCTAGAAACACCGGGGTTTTGCCCCCTACTTCCTTCTTTTCCCCTGGAGTGCCCAGTATCACTGAGCAGGTGCTAAGCAGGTGCAGTGATGCAGTGAGGAAGAGAAAAGAAGAAAGAAAGCGGAATGATGTACATTTTTGGAAATATTTTTAAGATTCTTTTTAAAAAATTGGAACATAGTTGCTGAATGGAAAATGTTATTTGAGTCAGTTTTGAGGATTGCAACCCAAGAGAAGCATCTCAGAAAGCTCTGAGAATTGTTCTTCCTGTTAGAAGTCAAGGCACAATGATATAAATTTTTTGAGACAGAGGGCTGTACATCAACTGTCTCATTATTGAGAGTTTACATAATCTGTATCTAAACGTCATACTGCTGCATTGTGTGATCCCTTACAAGATCTAACTTTACTTTTTAAGTTACAATTACATTGATTAAAAACATCAGAAAACATACAAAACTATCTGAGACAAGAAGTCTTAGGATGCAGTGAAGACAAGGGAGAAGGAGACTGGGAAATGGAAAAAACCCAAGACCTCATTAGTGATTTTTCTGTCCCAACCTTTAGAAAAAGAAGATGAGCAGGTGGAGCAGGGAAAGAAGACAGGGATTTGGAGATGGGCTTCCCAGAGTGAAGGGGGCGGGAGATAAATGAACACTGTACAAATGGGCAGATGGCATAGGGGAAGTGAAAGAAAGTGAAAGTCGCTCAGTCGTGTCCAACTCTTTGGCACATTTTGGACCTTCTGTACAGTCCATGGGATTCTCCAGGCTAGAATGTTCATTCTTCAGGCCAGAATACTGGAGTGGATAGCCTTTCCCTTCTCCAGGGGATCTTCCCAACCCAGGGATCAAACCCAGTTCTTTCCTATTGCAGGTGGATTCTTTACCAGCTGAGCCACAAAAGAAGCCCAAGAATATTGGAGTGGGTAGCCTATCCTTTCTCCAGAGGACCTTCCTAACCCAGGAATCAAACCAGGGTCTCCTGCATTGCAGACAGATTCTTTACCAACTGAGCTATTGACTTAGCTTATAGGGGCTTCCCCTGTAGCTCAATTGATAAAGCATCTGCCCACAATGTGGGAGACCTGGGTTCAATTCCTGGGTTGGGATGCTCCCCTGGAGAAAGAAATGGCAACCCACTCTTGCCTGGAGAATCCCATGGACAGAGGAGCCTGGCAGGCTACAGTTCATGGGATCACAAGAGGCAGATACGACTTAGTGCTGTTTCTTCTTTCTTCTAATAAAAGGAAACATTTAAGTATGGCATATGGGAACCAAGATCTAATCCTGGAAGGAAGAGACAATTTGCTGGGTATTGCACTTTAACCAAGGTGGGTGGGTAGCCCCAAAGGTACCTTAAAGGTAAGCTTGCTTGATTTTAGTGCTTCCAAATTTGATTAGCACAAATCAATCCCCAGACCAAGGTCGCGTCACAGAGAAGACAGGGAAGTCATCAAGAGCCCACCAAATATGAATGAATGCTGAGTGAGGGATGAGGATGATCCAGCACCATACCCTGCAAGACATCTGTTTTCTATGAAGAATAAGGCAAATTTGAGTCTTTACATCAGGCTAGAGGTAGTTCACCAAATATAGGGGAAAAGGGCCTTCTTAACTTATATCTTTTATGCCAGGCAGGAATCGTTTTACAGTAGCAAACAGCCATGCTCCCTAATGAGTCTCTGGGATTTAGAACAGAAAGTACAGAAGTAGGAAAAGTGGTAGGTGGGAAATCTGGCTTAAATGTGCTTTGGCTGTGTCTTCCAGATAATTATAGTGGAATCTACTTTTTCCCCACCTCTGCTTGTCATTCTCAGTATTAAATTATGATGATGGTGATTACTAATAATTATCACTTTCATATATTTGGCATTTTCAACTTTCTAAAGTACTTACACATGGATCTCTTCCCCATGAACCTAGGAAACAGGAAGCGTAAGCACCCCTCCACCCACCTTCAAGATGAGGACCAAGTTGAGGTTCCCTTGCCTTGAGTCATGCAACTTTTTACTGACCCTGGGTATCTAATGGTTTCTAGCTCATTCTCTTTATTGGTCATTAGAAGGCAAGGTATTTCTTTCCCTACTCAAAGATAGTATCAATGTGCGTATAGTTATGTATATTCCATGCATCAAATTAGAATATATTGCACTATTAAGTTTAGAACAATTTCTCCTTCCTCTCTTCTGTCTGTCTCTCTTTATCCCTCTCTTTCTCTCTCACACAGACATACATATTCAGTCACTCATTTATGGATTTCAAAACATTTTCCAAATAACAAGACAATCTCTCCTTTGTCAGTTATGACGGCTAGAACTTTGGCAGGCTTGTCTCAGCTTTTTGCTTCGTTTGTGTATTACAGAGCAAAATCTGGGGATAGAACTAGGTATCAGCATTGCATTTAGGAAACTGGATATGCAAGAGTGTGCATGCGCCTTGGCTGACTGCTGATTATTCTCCATGATCTGGAGCTAATCCCAAGGATTAAGTGAGCATCTGCTCTCGGATGCTGACAGCCTGATGGGGCTAAGCCATAAACAGAGGAGGTGGATCAGCCCCAGGCAAACCAGCCAATGGGGAGAGGGCTGGGCTTTCTCCAGGGCCCTGGAGATTTGACCCTGGCTGATCTATCCCTGCCCTCCTGAGTCTTGCTTCATCCTGCCCCTCACACAGGCTCTCAACCTGGACACTGCAGCGGCCGATTAGGAGTCCGGGTCACACTGCTCAAGTCTGTACCTGCTCTGGCAGCTCTATGTGCATTTTGTGACCTTGGGCAGATTGCCAGGGGCAGGAAGCTCAGCTCTTTTATCCCCGGAATGTGGATCGTGGCAGTAATCCACTCCTCAGGGTTACATCTCAGGTTAGGTGAGCTGCACCTCTCAGGGAGCCTTTGCTAGAATCGCTGCTCAGACATCGTATTATACTGTCCTGTGGCTCCTCTCTCCTTTTGTCCCCTGCTCATCATTTCAGCTCAAATACCCCCTCCCACTATTCCCACAGATACTGATTCTTCTCGTCCTCTACCACATGTTACCTGGACCTCTCTTTTTGACTTCCACCTTGTTAGGGTCATGCGTTTATTTTTCTCTGCTTCATGGATCTGAGTCTGTGAGCATCTTCTGGGGTGTATCTATTTCAGATCTTCATATAGAAACACATATACAGACACACACACATCAGGGAAGAAAGGGAAAGGAAGGATGGAGGGAGAAATGAATGGCGACATCGTCTTTGGTTTTTCTTTTTTTAAGGATGACTTATTTACAGAGCTTTGTTGTTTTCAGTCAAACATCAACATGAATCAGCCACAGGTGTACAAATGTCCCCTCGCTCTTGAACCCCCCTCCTTTCTCCCTCCCCATCCCATCCTTCTAGGTTTTAATCATTCCCAGTGTTAGTTTCTCACCCTTTCTTCTCCTTAGACCAAGCAGTCTTCAGGAGCTACACTGAATAGCACAGACTCTGCAGAAAGTCATCAGAAGGCGCTTTCATAGTCCAGCCTTTGGAGACAGAAAGACCCTAATTCTGTGATGGGACAAAAGTAGTTGTGGTAAAGCAGAAGCTCCCCAGGTCTTGGGAGGCTGAGGACTCCCATCTCTCTCTTTTTTCATTTTTTCAGGCACAGAGCATATAAGACTAGTCCTTCAGCACTCTCCCAAGGTGCTTCCCCCTGACGCTGTCTCTTCTTGAGAATACTTTCTGAGATGGAACACAGGCATCATGCTGGAAAGGTGAAGTTCATCAAAAGTGACAGGAGTGTCTGGAGTTATGGGAGATGCTGAGAAACACCAGCAACTGGGTCCAGGGTACCAGCAGGAGCACTGGCCTGACTCCCATGCACTGGGCCTGGCTCTGGAGGCCACAGATCTTCCTGGAGGGTGGTGGGCAAGGAGCCTCAACTCTGCGGCCTCAGCACTTCTGGGAAAAGTAATAGCCTAGCATCACTTCCAGCAGATATTAGGTGGCTTGCCACAGCCTCTAGGACTTCACCGCCTCTGTGTATGGCAGCAATTGTTATTTAAAATAATAGCAGTGAATTACCTAGAAGTAATGACAAGAGAAGCTTGTGCTCATTTATTCATGCTAGTGACTCTACATTTTAGAATCCTGAGAGGGATTCTGCACAGCTAAATCTTCCAGCACCAAACTTTATCTACACTTAAAGACCAAAATAATTTTGTTCTAAAATTAAAAACGAAACCTAACATATTTTCATAGATTTTAAAATTATAGTTGATATTTTGTTCTAATTATTTTTGTCACAGTATCAAGAAGATGGAGAGAATGCCATGCTCTTCTCTGGACAACTTGAGTCATCATTCTGAACACAAACATTGACAACACAGGACTAACCTCCAGAGCTCCTGATTTTTCCTCCCACTGACCTCTCCTGGACCATCCTCACTCCCTCAAGTCTCTGATGGTGTCACTAGGCAGGAACAAAGAGAGACAATGTTTTTGTCTGGGGAGCCCAAGGCTCAGAACAGGACAGGAATTTCCTCAAAGAGCGGGTGAGTAGCATTGCTAGGAGAGAATCAAATCTGTTTATCTTGTGAGCCACAGGCTTACAGGACTCCAGATGCCAGCTTGTCTAGTTCACAGTCTCCCTTTTTAAAAATAAATTTATTTATTTTAATTGGAGGCTAATTACTTTATAATATTGTAGTGGTTTTTCCATACATTGACATAAATCTGCCACGGGTGTACATGTGTTCTCCATCCTGACCCTCCCTTCCACCTCCCTCTCCATCCCATCCCTCTGGGTCATTCCAGTGCATCAGCCCTGTGTACCCTGTCTCATGCTGCAACCTGGACTGGCGATTCATTTCACATATGATCCCTTATTTTCCTTTTCAGAGGGTCTCTAAGCCACCCAACTCAAGTTTCAAGGTTGACGTCTTGTAGAGTTGATTGATACTGTTGCAGATGAAGACTGCCCCACTGTATACCATATTTTCAATTCTTCAGTTTGGAGAGATTCTTTGTTGAGAGCTAATACAAAACAAAACAGTGGCCGATTATAGCAACCCAACTCATGATGTACTTCCTTCTTGGGTAACTGGAAGATGCTTGGCCAGAGTCACATATAAGCACTTTTTTTTATCCCCCTGCCCCCATCTCTTTTTATTCCTTCCTTCTCCTCTCATTTTCTTTTTCTTTGTTTCTTTCCTCCTCCCTCCACGTTTCTTCTCCTTATTCTTTTCCTTCTTCTTCCCCTCCCCTGCTCCTCCCCTGCTCCTTTCTCACCCTTCTCCTTCTTCTTTCCCCCCGCCTTTTTCCCTCTCCCTCATCTCTATCTGTACTCTGTCTCTTACTCTGTCTCCCTTTCTGTCTTGCATTTTTCCTGGTTAAAGAGACTGTTCTAGNTCACTTCTCTCGGAAGCAAGAGACGTTATTGCAGTTATTGGAGCATAGTGGGGTGGGGTGGGCTGGGCAAGATGCAGAGAGAACCACTGCTGCGAGGGGAGGCTGAGTTTCAGACACCTCCATTCTCAAGCTGAAATGGTTTTTCTAATAAAAATTAAGAACACATACATTTTAAGTCTGATAACTCAATGGAGTTCTACCATGTGATGGATTAGCTAGTTGGTAGACTAATATGAGACTCTATGAACTGTTTATACAATTGTGTATTTGGGAAAATGCTTTGTGAATTAAAAGGACTGACTGACAAATGTATATTTAGAGCTAAACTTTGTTGTGACTTGAGGCATTTCTTGTCCTGCATATGAAAACCTTTCTTCCAAATTTATTTTGTAGACCTATTTTATACTCAATGTTGTGAGTAGTGACTGGGTTAGTGTGAGTAGCTGGATGAACGCTGATGCTGGGGTGGATGGAAAGGGAAGGGTCCCATCCTGGTTCTGTCATTTGCCAGCTGTGACATTGGACAGCTACTTATGCTCTTTATTTCTCAGTTTCCTTGCCTACAAAATAAAGATGTTGATAATAGAACTCAATTCNGTGGGGACTTGGCTGCCACCAAGAGTTGGACACAACTTAGCGACTAAGTGCATAGTACAGCACATAGGTGAATCACAGAGAAGACTCAGCTATAAGCAAAATCATATTATCTCTTTATATAATTATTCTGTAGGTTTTGGCTTGCTATTCATCCTTAGTAGAGACTGAATGCTCAATTACAGCCCACCAAGTTACCACATGATCTGAGCTGCCCACTGCAAATTGGTGTTGTCTGGTCCACCAAGCTATGATGTTGAGCGTGGACAGGGGATCTCCATTATCAAATGGATGTGATATGACTGAGGCTGGGCTTAAGCAAGCTCTGAAGGCACATGCTGCATGAGAGGGTGGCCCAGATGCCCATGGCCTCTACTTCTGATGCACTGTGTCATCTCTCTTTCAACCTATGGCCTCATAAGGAGCTCCTTATGATAAGTCCACTGAAGAAGAAAATCATGGACTTGCATGGTACGGATGGTTCTGCATGAGATAGTCACCATTAAAAAAGTGTATGATTGTTGCATCATAGCCTCATCACAGTTGGCCATCAACGACAATAGTGACGAGAAATCATCCCAGTGGCAGGACNCACTATTGATACCATGTATAAAATAGATAACTAATGAGAACTTACTGTATAGCTCAGGGAATTCTACTTAAGGCTCTTTGGTGTCCTAAATGGGAAGGAAATCCAAAAGAGAAGGGACATATGTATACATATAGCTGATTCACTTTATAGCAGAAACTAACAGAACATTGTAAAGCAACTATACTCCAGTAAAAATTAATTAAGAAATTAATAAAAATTAAAAAAGAGAAAACTACAGCTTTNGTGGGGACTTGGCTGCCACCAAGAGTTGGACACAACTTAGCGACTAAGTGCATAGTACAGCACATAGGTGAATCACAGAGCAGACTCAGCTATAAGCAAAATCATATTATTTCTTTATATAATTATTCTGTAGGTTTTGGCTTGCTATTCGTCCTTAGTAGAGACTGAATGCTCAATTATAGCCCACCAGGTTACCACATGATCTGAGATGCCCACTGCAAATTGGTGTTGTCTGGTCCACCAAGCTATGATGTTGAGCGTGGACAGGGAATCTCCATTATCAAATGGATGTGATATGACTGAGGCTGGGCTTAAGCAAGCTCTGAGGGCACATGCTGCATGAGAGGGTGGCCCAGATGCCCATGGCCTCTACTTCTGATGCACTGTGTCATCTCTCCTTCAACCTATGGCCTCATAAGGAGCTCCTTATGATAAGTCTACTGAAGAAGAAAATCATGGACTTGCATGGTACGGATGGTTCTGCATGAGATAGTCACCATTAAAAAAGTGTATGGTTGTTGCATCATAGCCTCATCACAGTTGGCCATCAACGACAATAGTGACGAGAAATCATCCCAGTGGCAGGGCATTGGACAGGGCCCAGGAGAGATGGGAAGAGTTGCCGTTCATCGATCATGGACAGTTTGGCTGGCTGGTCAAGGTCTTGGGAAGAAAACAAGTGGAAAATTTGTGCCAACAAGGTCTGGGGAGAAGGCCTGCAGATACACTTATCAGAAAGGGCACCTGGTGTGCAGATATTTGTGAACACCCAACAAAGGGTGATGCCAGTGATGTTGGATTTTAATAACTACATGAATAGGATGGCCTGTCCTGTGGATACTGGTTAACCTCCTTCCGCAGTCACTCCTGTCATTCCCTAATATGTTCATCAACCAAGTGGCTATGATGACAGAGACGGAAGGTATATGTAGGCCCATCTACATGTACTGCTACTCACCAAGGACAGACTGGCTATAGCCACTGCTAAGTGCCCAGTTGGCCAGCAGCAAAAATCAACACANCTTCACCCAATATTCAGAGAGCTTTCCATTTTGTTGAACAGATGATGACTGGCTTTAGAGTGAGGACTCTTAAGAGTGTGTTCATTGATAGCAGAGAGCTCAGAGATGACCACGGGTGCTTTAGCGGCACACAGGAGTTGACTAAACTGGTATATACATACAATGGAATAGTCGTTGTTGTTTTGTCTCTCAGTTGTGTCTGACTCTTTGTGACCCTACAGACTGTAGCCCCCAGGCTCCTCTGTCCACGGGATATCCCGGACAAGAATACTGGAGTGGGTTGCTATTTCCTTCTCCAGATCTTCCTGACCCAGAGATCAAACCCACATCTTCTGCCCTGGCAGGTGGATTCTTTACTGCTAAGCCACGAGAGAAGCCCTTACAATGAAATGCTATTCAACCATAAAGAGAAACATGACAGTGATGCATGCTACCAGTGTGGAGAAACCTTGAATATATTCTGCTAAGTGGAAGTCAGTCTCCAAAGCTTCCCTATTATATGGTTCCATATGTACGGAATATCCAGAATGGGTGAATCTGCAGAACCAGAAAGCAGATAGGTGGTTGCCAGGGGCTGAGAGGAGGGAGAGGTAACAGAGTGGTATGAGATTTTCTTTGGAGATGATACCAATGTTTTAGAACGAGATAGAGGCGATGGTTACACAGTACAGTGAATGTACCAAATATCACTGAATTTAAAATGGTTAANCTTTTAGCCCAGCTGATAGATTTTAAAAAAGAAATTCCAAACATCAACAGTAATCATAGATATAAATGAGAACCCAGCAATTAAAAAAAAAAAAAAGGTTGGTTATCTCATGTCAAAGTCCAAATCATGTTAGTATGTTCAAATTAGAAAGTGGAAAATTAAAACTCCCAAGGTAGGTTAAGTTATTGCATTAGCAAATAGCCTCATACTCCTGATGGCTTATTAGAATGCTTCTTTCTGTTTGTTGCCATCATAGGTTGGCTGGGGCCTCTATTTCAGGACCTAGTTTGACAAAGTAGGTGCTTTCTGGAGTGCTGCCTTTCGTGATGGCAGAGAGGAAACCTCATGGGGATCTTATACTAGTGATGAAATTGACAGGCCCAAGCCACACACCCCCAGCCTCAAAGGAGCCAGAAAGTTCAAGGCTGCCATAGCTAGGATGTTTTGGCAATCAGAACTAATGAGTACTCCAGAGATGAGGGAAGGCTGTAACTGGCATGGTATTCCATTGGACGGAAGAATGACAGCTGCTTGTGAGGGAAGAGACAAAGGGAAGATGAGAAGTCAAGATGCGTGACTAGGGCCATTTAGTTTAGGGGCAGATGGTCAGCTACACAGGCCTAAGTTAGTCACTGCTCTCCAGTACAATATCATAAATGATGCTAAGATCAGCAAGGAAAAGTAAAATTGCATTCTGTGCAATTGTTGAAGAGGGCTGGAGAATTTATATTACACTTCAGAATGACTTTTATGCAAAAATCTCTAAAATATTGATATTTTATATGTAAGAGGACGTTATATTCAGATTATTCTGCCAAGGAACCTATTAGGGACAGCACAATGGGATTATCACCGGTTTTGTTATTGTCATAGTCACTGTCTCCCTACTGGAACTTATTATATATAGTGAAGTTGGTTACAAGAAGCAAGGGAGAAGAGAGAAAACCACAGCATCATGGAGCGCATTCACTCCTTTAAATATGTCAGTTGGCTGTTTTCAGCTGTATCAGCTGAGAACATGTTGGGATGACATGCAGCCCTGGATAAGATTGTTTTGAACAATATGAGAATCAGTGGCATTCAGGCCAAATTAAATCTAATTTACTCTACAAATTGCCAAACTATCAGTCTTATTAAGTCTGTTTATTAAAAGGCAAGAGAGTTGGCCTGGGTCGCAAGCTGTGGCTGGGATAATAAGACAAAGATGAAGCCCACTAATGTAGATAAATCATATTTGATTTCCAGGCTTGGGTAGCCAATGGGAGGGCTTTCACCTCACCTCCCCTATCATCCAGAGGTATCTGTGAGCCAGTCAGAGTGTCCCCAGAGTCAGGCCATATTGATTGATTTCCATAATACTGGGAGGCCCATGTCATTGCCCCCAATCTGAGGTCATTAATAAAACCAACTCTGTTTCTCTCTAGTCATCCATTATACATAATATAATTTATGCTGGTATTTATGATTCAGAGGTAAGTGGGATGAGGAGCATGACAGTGGCAGAGACGGAGGTTAGGATTATTGCACTCAAATTCTAAAGTGTATAGATGGCAAATAACAGTTGACCATTATTCCCAAATTTCTTGGGTGACACAAAAAACTTTTAGATTGGATTTTACATCTTAATAATTGCCTTATGCGCATAAAATGAAGGGGAAAAGGCAATGCTAATTAAGGTCTTTTTCTTTAGGAAAGATGAGTCTTTGTTTATGGCGCTCACCTGCATGGAAGGCCCTTTCTCAGAGTGCCTAGTTACTAAGTCCTACTCATCCTTGGAGGTCTATCTCAAATTCCCTGTTGATTAAGTAGTCTACTTTTAATATTCTAGTCTTTATGCTTCCTTTATTTGAACTCCTGTCTCAGTTTAATATTAATAGCACTTGATTTGGCAAGTATCATATCCTTCACCACATTGAACTTTGATGAATCTTTTTATGAAATATTCAAAACAAATATGTAGGGAAATTCAGCAACTTGCCCGAGATGATACATTTAGTAACTCATGTTTGCCATTAATCTCCTCTTCAATGTTTGATTCTATGGGGTAGTCGAATCTTGAAGGGGAAGAGACTGCAATAAGGGTGTGAGTTAGACTAGGTTAGTGGATATAGGTAAACAATATTTTTCTTTCTGGGACTAGTAAAAGCAAGGCCTTCCAGTAAGCATCAAGCAATGGTTCTTCAGCCAGTGTAGGCAGATAGGCTAGGTTGAGGCTGAACAACTGGAGGCCTCAATTCTGAAGTTATCGCCTGTGCTGGAATCTGGCCAACAAGCACCTCTCACAGATCCATTTCTGCGCCTTCCACTTTGTTCCAGGCATCCTTCAGCTCGGACTGACTTTATAGTGCGTACTTCCTTAAACTAGGAGCAAGGAACATGCATGAGAATAAAGAATAATGCTCGAGCACTTGTCCTCAAACCAGATCTTAATTCGATGAGATAAATGCATGGGTTTTGGTTACCATTCCATCAGCATGATCCAGTGGTAGGTTTAGAAAACTTCTGGAGGAAAGTAGAGGTGGAAGAAGGGAGGGAGGAAAATTGCTCACAGTAATCCAAAGGCTTTATTAGTCTGTAATTAGGAGTGATGGGAGGAAGCCAAATGAGGGAAAGTTTAAGCTGAATTGCAAGAAAAAACGAGTCTCTAACAATGAAGAGTATTCAACTGTGGAGGAGGATGACAGAGACAGAGCAGCGGCAGTCACTCATAATTTCTTTATTGGTAATTTGGTCTCTATATTTTGGATGAAATACATATCTGGGAACCATGCCAAGTCAGGCAAGGGATGCCCTTTAACCGGCATTCAGGGTGATAGCATTAATGGCCCTGGGAGAGGAAAATGAGATAATTTAGAGAACCAGCTGAGAATGAGAAGTCCAAAGAACAAGATGCTCTCTTAGTTTTGGGTCCTGATGCTGCACATCGCTTGAGCTATTCAGAGTTGGGGTCCTGACCACAGAAACCAGTGACTGCTAGTCTTGTTTCCAGTATCTCTAGATGCCATCTCTTACTGCCTCCTACCTTAGAGAAATCTCAATTCCCAGAATATCAATACTCTAGGAAGTGAGAATTAAAATGTGACCCTGTTCCATATAATACATTTATTTTGAAGTAAATGAAGAACACAGATGTTTTAAAAGTGAATTAAAACATAGACAAATGATTTTGCATCATCCTTGTGATGATCAGTCCTGGGTGTTCAATGGAAGGATTGATGTTGAAGCTGAAACTCCAATACTTTGGCCACCTGTTGCGAAGAGCTGACTCATTTGAAAAGACCCTGATGCTGGGAGGCAGAAGGAGAAGGGGACGACAGAGGATGAGATGGTTGGATGGCATCACCGACCTGATGGACATGGGTTTGGGTGGACTCTGGGAGTAGATGATGGACAGGGAAGCCTGGCGTGCTGTGGGTTCATGGGGTCGCAAA
>SJYW01026661.1:52367-96527 GCA_006410735.1 Raphicerus campestris
TTTTTTTTTTTTTTTTTTTTTTTTTTGGCCTTTTGTAGTCCCATCTTAAGACCTTGGTTTTCTGTCCCTCCATGAAGACTCAGTTTCTGTTTGAGTCACTTCTTTCATTCACTTCCTGACTCACTCATTCACCTGGTGTCCAGGAGAATGACAATTAACAGGTGATCTGGGACAGAGGACAGCTGGCCCTGCTGTGTAACTTTGGCAAGCGTCTTAACTGCTCTGGTCTTAGGGAAATATCAGCGAGATCATTTCTTGGGATTCTTTCAGTTTTAAATTTCTATATTTAAGAAATAAGGGATGCATTATTAGGGTTACTTTAAATAGTCTGTCAGCTAAATTCTCCGATTCTTTTACTTTGAATTCATTTATTAATCTAGCTAGATAGAAAAAAATAAATTACAGTTAGAATGAGCCTCCTCTTTTTCATTAGACCTCAGTAATGAGGAGAATATTCATCTCCATGTCTAGAGTAAAACTTCTTTGACCACAGGAAAACTTTCTTCATTTTTTTTTTTTAAAGGATTAAAAATGCTCAAGGCATGAAAGTCATCTACTTTTCTTAGGGTTTGAAAGGCATCAGAAATTATTTTTTCTCTTTAATTATAATATATTACAAAAAACAGACAGTGCAATAACTTAATAGCCCATCAAAACGCTATCTTCAAGGGTCATTTAGTATTTCCATGATAAATTGCTATTTTTAGAAGCTTATGTAACCAAACAAAGAATGTGTTCTTGGCTATGGCCATGAAGACAAGTTATTATTGTGGGAGGGACAAAGGAATCTGAGAGGCTCATGAGAGACAGAGCCAATTGCAGGGAACAGTTTATAGAGCACCCATTCTTCTGGGTCTCCAGTTTCTGCAATCAGGATAACTTAGTTCCCTTCAGAGCCATTTTCATTTTTGAAGTGCTCTTTCACCATTAGCTAATAAATAATCATCAATGAATTTTCTTCTGCATCTTGGAAGATGGGGGAAAAAGAAAATCGCTTTATATCTTGTGAGTATTATTCCCCATGGGGTCTCCCTTCTCATGCTCCTAATGGAAACAGGAAATAAATTATACCTACTTTTCTGAAAGGGCCAGAGACCACCATTCTTTCCATAGAGAGCACCTGGAAATTTGCATCAGATATTAATGACCTTCAGTAACTACCTCACTGTTGTAGCAGAAGGAATGTCTGTCTCCCATTATCACGCTCTATTCTCATGAGGACAGTTGAGTGGAAAGATGCTTTGGGGGGGTCTTCTCAGGGAGCTGTGTGTATAGAGTTGAGCTAAGGGAAGGTGGGGTCTGAGCGTGGGTTTCCAATGGACTTCATATCTCCAATTTCTAGCGTCAAAAAGTTATGTTTTTGGAATTTTCTCTTGTGTTATGTATGTTTCTCCTCCCCTATATCAACTTCATTCCATTTAGACTTGGCTCTGAGTTTCAGTTTCTGCTGTGGTGGATTGCACCACACATACGTAAAGCTGCTCCAAGACTCTTCTAGCTGCATGTGGGTTTTGAGGAAGACAATCTGATTTATAGCATGAGCTATGTCTTACTGGGTTTCTGTTGTCTTATGGTTTAAAGTAATGCTATCCAACAGACATAGAATGTAAACCATGCCATGAGCCATTTATAATTTTAAAGTTTATGGTAACTACGTTTAAAAAGTGAAAATAAAGAAGTGAAATTAATTTTGATAATATATTTTACTTAATCCAGCATATTCAAAAGTTTATTACTTCTGTATCTAATCAGTATAAAAGTTGAGATATTTGACATTTTAAAAACCAAACTGATGAATTCTTTTTTTTTTTTTTTTTGAGGTTAAAAAAATCTTTATTTGAACTGCACCATTCACCATTATTGGTCAGTCTGTTATCTGTGAAACTCATTTTTTTTTTCATGGCAGTTGTGATACCATTCTCTTTTTTTGAACTGTATACTCAGTATTTTTACTATTTTAGTTTTATTGAAGTATAGTTGTGTTACCAAAATGATGAATTCTGATGTGTCTTTTATACTGACAGCATCTTATACAACCATCTCAATTTGGACTGGCCGTATTTCATGTCTCTTATAGCTACAGTATTGGACAGCATGTAGTCATAGTAGATGATATTTTAACAAATATTTTATAATTATAAGTAGTTCTGAATTATTTATTACACACTGAAGTTCTGATATAAATTGCTATAAATTTTGTCTTCAGGGCTTTCTCTTTATAAAGTAATCCTTGTTTTATTTTTTTCAGGAATGAGGAGATATTAAAAGATTCTAGTGTTTATCTGCAGGAAAGGGGTTAATGTGTGTTCTCTCAAACATACCATTCATTCTGGAATTAAGATAGCATCAGTGAATTATGATCCCATCCTTCCTATTTGCTTTATGTTTTGCTGTACCTTGACCTCAGAACTACCTGTGAGCCAAGAAATGCCAAGACTGTTGATTTGAGATTGAGATTAGAATTTGGCCATGTTTGACTGGAGCCCTGTCTTACATTGTTGCTGCACTTGAAGTGGTTTCCACACACAGTCTTAGTTTTTTGGTGCCATCATCCTCCAAAGTAATTTTCTGTGCTTACTTTTTTTCTTTTTTTTTATGGATATGAACTTTATTTTTTTTAAATGTGAATACGATTTTATTTATTTCTATTTCTGGTTGCACTGGGTCTGCATTGCTTTGCTCTCCCCAGTTGTGGCGAGAGGGGGCTCCTCTTTGTCGTGGGGTGCAGGCATCTCATTGCGGCAGCTTCTCTTACTGTGGAGCACAGGCTCTAAGCAGGCAGGCTCAGTAGCTGTGGCCATGGGCCGAGTGGCCCCGTGGCATGTGGAATCTTCCTGGACGTGGGGCTGAGCCCACGTCCCCTGCATTGACAGGTGGATTCCAATCCACAGGTGGAGTCCACCAAGGAAGTCCTTTCTGTGCTTATTTTTCGGTGGTTGTGTTCTCATAACAAAAAAGTACACTTTGTAGACTTGTAGCTTCTCACCTTAACTGAAGGAATTCCAGTGAGCCGCAGCCACAACCGAAGGAGGCAGAGACACTAAGGTGGCTACAAATCCCGTCCCAAAGGCGGGGCATCCCCATTTTTGGGCCAGGCGTCTCATTCTGAGGGAGAGGCATATCACAAATAATTGGTCTGTCTGTCATTCCATTGGCTAGAACTTCAGCCATTGGCATTTCCATCCGTCTACATAAGAATGATGGTTAATGGTGGTAACTATTTATCCTTGAACATCAACAAGGAACTGTGATGGGTGTGACTAGAGGCGAAGTGGAGGTGGCATCCTCCTTGCCCCTGAAGAGCTTAGCCTGATCATGAAGAAGAGATGACACAGGGAGTCCTAGTCGAGGTTCTCAAGTGTTGAAGCCGAGATATCAAAAGGGTACGAGGTGACCCTGAGGTCCTGAACAGGGGTTCCCAACTTCCAGAATCTAATGCCTGATGATCTGAGGTGGAATTGATGTAACAGTAATACAAATAAAGTGCATAATCAATGTAATGTGCTTGAATAGTCCCCAAGCCCCAAGTCCTCAGAAAAATTGTCTTCCACAAAAATGGTCTCTGGTGCCAAAAAGGTTGGGGACCACTGCTGTCAGATACAGTGAACAAGCATTTATTAAGGACTGTTTCATGCCAGGAGACTGACTAGGTGTCAGTGACAAGGTGAAGACAGTCTTTTTCCTACCAATATCCTAATCTACTGTGAGATAAGGGTGAAAAAACCACCTGCAGTGCCATGTGAGATGTGATATAATGGAGAAACAGAACTGCAGAAAGACAGAGGAAGCAGAGAGTAAGACCTCCAGTGTAAGCTGCAGTCACATCTTCAGAGGTAAGGATGATGGGGCTGGCTTTCAAAACAGGAGTTCACGGGCAGGAAAGGGAGATGGAAGCAGCCTGAAGAGCAAGAGGTAGGAGGGAAGGTGAAGGTGGTTCTGGAGGTGGTAAGCCCTGGAGAAAAGTCACACCTGGGCACGTTGTGATCTCAACTGTCTTAGGATGTTTGATTCAGATGCTGCTTGTGTTATGTTCATGGATGTTGAAAAAATTATTAAAAGCTCCTAAGGATGGATAATTTATTTTTTTATGATTATTTAAAAAGTACCACATCAATGACTGTTTTGGTTTAATTGCTATAATAGTGAGGATCCATGTCATGGTGGTTAAGAGCAGACTCTGGAAGTTGAAGTGTATAGATTCACATTCCAGCTCTGCCACTTAAAACTGTGCTATTTAGCCCCTCTGTCCTTCAGTGTCTTCATCTGTAATAGGAGAAATAATAATAGCACCTCCCTCAAAGATTGTTCTTAGTCATGAGTTAAGATTTTGGAAGAGAGTCTGCTTCAGTATAAGTATCCTAAACGCTTGTTAAATGAAGGCACTACACAAAGTTCTAGTGGCTGGTGATGGCAAAGAGTTTTCTGGGTGAGTGGTGTGTGATCAGGACATTGTGTGTGTGTTGTGTGTCTGTGTGTGTGTGTGATAGAGTGAATTTGTTTGTTGTCCACCTGGTCTGAATTCATCTATGATGTTCACTGACATGAATGACGATTGCAGTAGGCAGCCCTGCCCTGGGACTGTACATGTTTTATATTTTAGTTTAGTCTGTGCTATAAAAACACTTTTAGTTCAGAATATCTAAATGATCCACTTCAAAAAAACCTTGCATATAAAATATTCAAAATGCAGCTCTCAGAGAATATGTGAGAATATGTATACATCAGTACTGGATCATATATGAAAATAGCACTTTTGTAAGTAAAAGGAGAACCATGTCATGTCTCAATAATTGATTTATACTCATAAAATTGATAAGAAAAATTATAAATAGGCATAAAAGTAAAGAGAATGGTGTAGTGATCCCTCATGTACCCAATATTTAGATTTTAGTTCTTCTTTTGGGGGTGGAGTGTTTTAAAGTAAATCCCAGAAAACATGACGTTTGAAACCATTAAATGTTAGATTAGGTATTTTGAAAGTTTGCTTTCTTATACAACCACATTATCCAAAGCAATAATTTTTTTTGATACATCCCATCTGTAGTCAAAATTCCCTACCTGCCCCCAAATGCAGAGAAGCCAATGGCACCCAACTCCAGTACTCTTGCCTGGAAAATCCCATGGATGGAGGAGCCTGGTAGGCTGCAGTCCACGGGGTTGCTGAGAGTTGGACACGACTCAGTGACTTCGCTTTCGCTTTTCACTTTCATGCATTGGAGAAGGAAATGGCAACTCACTCCAGTGTTCTTGCCTGGAGAATCCCAGGGACAGCGGAGCCTGGTGGGCTGCCATCTATGGGGTCTCACAGAGTCGGACACGACTGAAGCATCTTAGCAGTAGCAGCAGCAGCCCCCAGATGGCTTTATAGAGAATTTACTTGAATCAAGATACAAACAAGACCTACCCAGGGCATTTGGTTATCAAGACCCGTATGTTTTTGTTAATCTTGGGTGGTCTAGATTTCTACATTAGTTTGAGAGGGTCTTTGTGCGATGGCCTCCAGGTCAGAAATCTAGTTGACGCCAGGTGACAGACATGACCAAGTTCATCTTAAGTAGAAATACTTCTGTCAACAAAGTTAAATTATAATTCTCTCACGACCAGCTTTAAAAAATTGTATTTGTCTGTCTGTGGCTGCGCTGGGTCTTGGTAGCTGCGCACATGCTTTCTCTGGTTGCAGCGAGTGGGGGACACGTTTTGTTGTGGTGCACAGAGCTGTCCCTGCAGCAGCTTCTCGTTGCGGAGCGCGGGCTCTCGAGCGCGGGCTCAGTGGTTGTGGTACACGTGCTCTGTGGCATGCAGGATCTTTCCAGACCAGGGCTTGTCCCCTGCATTGGCATGCAGATTCTTAACCACTGGACCACCAGGAAAGTCCCTTACAGTCAGATTTAATGTCAACTGTAAGTATTTTAGGCAGGGGACCAGGGACCAGGAATGAATGAGACAGGATCCCTGGGCTCAGCAATCAGGCAGAATTTCTGCTCTTTGACCTACCAGAGGGTAAGATCTTGTGGGCGAGTGGCGAGTGTGGCTGCCCTCTCATACAGTGCTGCAGATTCCTGCTTATGTCTTTTCTTTGCATCAGACAACTGAGGAGGCTGGAATTTACAGCTCAGTGGGAAAGGTTCCCTGGTGATTAGAGACAGGAGGTGTGGGGTCTGCCCTCCATCCTAACACACTCTCTCCTTGGGACACACTGTCAGATGTTTCCTTCCTCCATGATTATACGTTGTGTCAAGCCTCCACACGTATGCCAAGCCCTGGATAGCATTTGAGAGAGCGTTAATATTTCCCAGGAAGTGGCATTGTAAACAAAGCACACATAAAATATTAATATTTCCCCTCTTAGGTCTTGGCTTCCTTCTTCTAATTTGGAAGGAATTGCTGAAGGTGGTAAATTTGCTGGGAAGAAAGGAGAAAGCTCCCCCTGCCCATCCCTTCTCAAGAATATGTACATTAGGGAGAAAGCATGTTCCAGACAACAGAGGTGGACCAGGAAAGTGTAGAGAGGAGATAGGGGCTGGTGAAAGCCAGGTCTGAGAACTGGAAGGAACTGGTGTTGAGTTCTTCCCTTGTCACTCAGCAGATGTTTTAACTTGAACAAGTTTCTGAACTTCCTTGAAATCCATTTTCTAATCTGTAAAATGGATAGTATGATGCCTTTTCCATATGGTCTGTTTTGAAGATGAAAGAAAAGATTATGTTGTTGTTCAGTCGCTAAGTTGTATCTGACTCTTTACAACCCGATGGACTGCAGCACACCAGGCTTCCCTGACCTTCACCATCTTCTGGAGTTGGCTTAAACTCACATTTATTGAGTCGATGATGCCATCCATCGCATTCTCTGTTGTCCCCTTCTTCTCTTGCCTTCAGGGTCTTTTCCAATGAGTTGGCTCTTCTCATCAAATGGCCAGAGTACTGGAATTTCAGCTTCAGCATCAGTCCTTCCAATGAATATTCAGGGTTGATTACCCTTAGGATTGACTGGTTTGATCTCCTTGCAGTCCAGGGAACTCTCAAGAGTCTTCTTCAACACCATAGTTCGAAGGTATCAATTCTTCAGCCCTCAGCCTTCTTCATGGTCTGCCTCTCATATGACTACTGGAAAAAATCATAGCTTTCACTGTATGGACTTTTGTTGGCAAAGTGATATCTCCGCTTTTTAATGTGCTGTCTAGGTTGGTCAGAGCTTTTCTTCCAAGGGGCAAGTGTCTTTTAATTTCATGGCTACAGTTGCCAACTGCAGTGATTTTAAATAGTCTATCACTGCTTCTATTTTTTCCCACACCTATTTGCCATGAAGTGATGGGACAAGATGCCATGATCTTAGTTTTCTGAATGCTGAGTTTTAAGCCTTCTTTTTCATTCTCCTCTTTCACCTTCATCAAGAGGCTCTTTATTTTCTCTTCACTTTCTGCCATTAGAGTGATATTGTCTGCGTATCTGAGGAGGTTGATATTTCTCCTGGCAGTCTTGATTCTAGCTTACGATTCATCCAGCCCAGCATTTCACATGATGTACTCTGTATATGAATTAAATAAGCAGGGTGACAATATACAACCTTGACATACTCTTTCCCAGTTTTGAACCAGTCTGTGGTTTCATGTCTGGTTATAAATTGCCTCTTGAGCTGCATACAGGTTTCCCAGGAGGCAGGTAAAGTGGTCTAGTATTCCCATGCCTTTGGGAATGTATACCATAAAACTCTGAGGCTATTCATTTTTAGTCTGAGAAAGACTTGGAAATGAACACTTTCAGAATCATTATAGTTCTCCAATAGAGAGGACAGTCCCCTACCTCCCCACCGCCCCCTGGCTCCCACCACACAGACCCACACATGCATGCGTGCAAGGTCACTCAGTTGCAGCTCTTTGTGACCATATGGACTGTAGCCCGCCAAGCTCCTCTGTCCATGGGATTCTCCAGGCAAGAATACTGGAGTAGGTTGCCATTTTCTCCTCCAGGGGAATCTTCCCGACCCATGGATTGAATCCACGTCTCCTGCATTGCAGCCAGATTCTTTACCATTAGCACCAATGAAATACCCGTACGCTTTCTGTCTATGCACATGCATACCACGTAGACTCACTTCCGTTCACTTTTTGGTCCTCTGATCTTTGTTATCTAGGTTAGAAGAAGTAGTTAGGGAAAGTGAATTGAAAGTTGTATGTTACAGGTTTTAGGCCTTAAAAGATGGCATATTATCAGAGAAATATATCCTTTCTTCTGAGATGCCTGTAGTGTTATTTTGTGTGGGGGGACAAGTCCCCCTTCTCCTTTCCAACTCTACCTCTTTAAGTTTCATCCATTATCTCATTTATTGAAATGAATTTCATTTGGGAATGAGAAAGTTTTGGCATAGCTAGGAGCTTTTAATGGAAATATGAGAGAAGACATCTCTGACATATATAATATGTTCAATATGTTTCCATATATTGCACAATCTCTGATGTGTTACCCAAGATTCATAATGACAGATGGGCTGAGTAGAAGCAGGAGCACTCCCCAAGTGGGAATGTCTTTAGAAACCAGCACTCCTTCCAAGGTGCTTTGAGCTATTCTGAGCAATTGGGGTTCAACACATTCACCCCCAGCCAGAGCAGGTTCTGCCAACACACTGCCTGTGGGAGCTTTGTTGCCTAGCATTTTGCTCCAAACAAGAGTCAAGCCAGGCAGCAGTCTTAGAGAAACCTAGAGCCAGAGGATTGAGTTCCTGTTTTCAGCTGTGTGACAAGTTACTTGACTTCTTTCAACCTGTAATTCTTCAGCCATATAATGGGGATGAGAAGTAGTTTCTGTTCATTTTCCAGCTATGAAATAAGTGATGAGAAAACTTTGAGAGAATGGTGGAGGTTATGAAAGTCTCAATGTTCTTTGCAGCTATCCTTTTTACACATCTAGAGTGGAAATACTGGGCTACCCAGATGGTGCTGGTGGTAAAGAATCCATCTGCCAAGCAGGAGACACAAGAGACGTGGGTTCAGTCCCTGGGTGGAAAAGATCCTCTGGAGAAGGAAAGAGCAACACACTCCAGTATTCTTGCTTGGAAAATCTCATGGACAGAGAAGCTATAGTCCATGGGGCTGCAAAGAGTCGGACATGACTGAGCACACAGCAAAGTGGAAGTAATTAGGAGGGATGTTTCTTTCTTATTTGACTCTAATCTAATCCGATCATTTGATGACTCAAGATTTCCTCAAATGCAAACCGCACATTCTAGAGTAATGCAAAATTTTATTTTGAGGTGAGAGAGATGAGCATTAAAGAGATTTGGCCATATAATGTAGAGTTAAGAAAATTGTGGGCTTCCCTGGTGGCTCAGAGGTTAAAGCGTCTGCCTGCAATGCAGGAGACCTGTGTTCAATCCCTGGGTCAGGAAGATCCCCTGGAGAAGGAAATGGCAACCCATTCCAGTATTCTTGCCTGGAGAATCCCATGGACAGAGAGGCCTGGTGGGCTACAGTCCACGGGGTCACAAAGAATTGGACACAACTGAGCAACTTCACTTTCACATAAGAAAATTGTAAAAACACCTAAGTGGAAATACAGGGTCAGAACAATAGCTGTACAGTCATGTGCAATGTTTTCCTGTATTGTCATTCTAAAAGCATCTTTTACTTTCTTATTTTTCACCCATCCTCTCTGACTCATGCTAAAACAGATCTGAATCTATGGAATATTTTATATGCCATCTTTCTTAACCACATTCTATGAGCTTAAACTGTTTATCAGAAACTGCTTTTTTTTAGAAAAATCATTTATTTTTGACTTGCACACAGTCTAATTGCCTTTTTCCACCACGCCTATACATTGTGCTGACAGAGCCTTGTTTTTTTTTCAGCATAGTTTTCCTATCTAGGGTGTGTTCTTGTTATTGTAGTAAGATAGATAAAATGCCTACGTAAGGATGTACTTGGGCTGAACCCAAGTATATTCCCGGATTTATGGCTTGTTAAAGTAGAATAGAACCAAGCTGTCTTTGGAGCCAGTGCCTTAGCTTTGCAGATGAGACAGGAAGGATTTAGAGAAGAAAGTGCCTGGGTGTTACAGGGCTCATGATTCATCAGGGGAACACATGCCTTTGAAAGGGAATAGCTACCAATGACAGAAATCCTAGGATGTCTCCTTGGGTTAATTTAGTATTTTATTTATTTTTCTATTTTTTTTCCTGGAAATAACTGGGGCCACTGGAAGTATAGAAAATTAAGGATATTATCTTGTTTCTCTGAATGAATAAGAATATTCTTCAAATTGGGTAAACACTATCCTACTGCAAATTGCAAATCAGAAGATAACTATAACAGGCAGCTTTACTGGATGTTCTCATTCCTCTGGAAACTGTACAGTCAAATGACTATAATTTTTTTTCCTTTTTGCATTCTTGACATACCTACCAGTCTGATCACTCCCTGCTCCCCACAGCATACCTTCTCTGCCTTTCTCTTTCATCCAGCCTAAACACCCATTGCAAACATATCCTTATGTGCCGTTGTCAGCTGCCTTTTGTTCTCATCGGTCCTACGTGTGCACGCTCAGTCGTGTCTTACTCTTGGCAACCCCAGGGACTGTAGCTCGCCAGGCCCATCTCCTAAGGCCTGACTTGGCAGTCTTAAACTCTGTTCTGCCTGTGATTCCTAGACTTGGTGTTTGGCCTTGGCCTCCATGGAGTCTGGGTATTGATATGTTCAGTAGATGAGGAAGTGGGGCTTGGTGAGAACAGAAAGCCTGAGCTCTCAACTGGAGGCAGGAGCTCCTCCAGCTGGGGCTTGTTGATTCAGGGGCCATGCCACTGTTCATCACAGAATCACAGCAACAATATGTGCCCACAAAGGGAGGCTCTTCATGTCAGGAATGAGTATGTTCTCACCAGCTTGTCTGCATTAGGGAATCCTACAGTAGAAATGCAAGGGACTTCACTGAAGGGAACACCCCGCCACTTGTCCAGAACTTGTCATTTTAGGTCCTCAGCCACTCACCATGCCCCAGCCATGGTCTAATCCTCTTTCCCACTCATCTGATTGCCCACGCCTGTGGTGCACACACCTCCCTCTTCTGAGCGAGCACACTATTCACTGTCTGTAAGACCTGAGTTTTCCTCTTGCTTTACCTTTGTTTCTCCTATTCAATTTGAGCACCAACCTTTCAGATAATAATCCCTTCTTTTGCTTCTAGACACTTCTTCCACAGCACCTCCCATTCAGGTGACATTTCATTCCACTCCTTTTGGGTGGATTCAGGAAAGTGTATACATTGATCCTGAATCAAACTGTAGATACTCTTTAGAGGGATGTGTGTATGTTTGTGTTTATGTATATAAATGCAGCTTTAGAATAGTGATTTAGCTCCTGATTCATACAGAACAGGCATAGAATCTCAGCATTCTATCAGCAGACGGAGTCTTGATAAGGATCAGCAAACCTGAATTTTGTACCTAGGTCTGCTATTATCCTTTGCTGTGTGACAGAGGACAGTCACAGCCTCCATGAAATTTTAGCTAAAAACTATGAAATCAAATTATTTGACACTGGCATCTTTTACCAATTTTGTCCATGTAAGGTAGATCAACTTAGCATGATTCGGAAATAACACGTGTAGGAATTTATTGTAGAAATAGATTAGATATCTTAACCACCCACTGCAGTGATTTTGGGAGACCTGCAAGTTTGATTCAGTGGAAGAAGATAGATGTGTTCATGGCTAGTAAGTAGAAGGTGAGAAGACCCAGAGGAGATACCTCATTAGCTATTATTGAAGATACTATTCATACATCTGGCTGATGTTGTTGACATGCTGACTTTCTGAGAAAATATTCTTCCAGCAGCACTTTACTGGCATGGGCTATGTTTTAAAGATATTTGGCTTTTCTC
The DNA here is from genome assembly GCA_006410735.1 of Raphicerus campestris. Taxonomy (NCBI): domain Eukaryota; kingdom Metazoa; phylum Chordata; class Mammalia; order Artiodactyla; family Bovidae; genus Raphicerus; species Raphicerus campestris. The sequence continues at coordinate 64,235 of SJYW01026661.1, forward strand.
ACATAAACCAATTAACTGTCATATTCTATCTTTCCAGGAGTAACCAAATACGAGGTTGGCCACCAGCCAGTTTGCCAAGTCTTAGAGGATAATAGCTTATTATCTATCAACAGTCTTCTTTTAAAATCTCTTTATTCTATCCTGGCAGCATTTGTGATGCAGAGGTTATTTATAAGGCTGTGAATAAAGGTCTTATTTTGGGTGTGAGCTGCCCTGAGTAGCCCTAGTCATTTAATTTTTCTGTTCAACAGCTCATTGTTGCTGTAGATGACCAAAACATGGACTCCCTTCCGACTCTGCTGAAACTTTCACTATTGTCTGAGAGCTTTGATATGTCTGACTTGCTGAGTGGTTTAGAATGGTCCAGTGCAATCTTAGGCATATTCTGCAAATACAGATAAATAATAAGAAAATGTATTTAGTCAAATTTGATAGTTCAGATTCACAGGCAACAGTATTATAATAGATTTAGGTTTCTCTTCTGTAAAAAATGACCTCCATATTTAAGAGGAAAATCTGCTTTGAACAACTTCAATGAGAGGGTGATTTTTTTTTTATCTTATAAAGCTTATTTGAACCAGCATATTAATGATTTATGAACCAATAAGGGGACAATACAAGGGATTACATTTCTTTTGAGCTATACAAAGTTGTAAAAAGCTTAGGAAAAAGGACTTCTTTCAAGATAAATGTTTGTTGAACTGATTTATTGCACCCTTCTAAATGCTCTTGGATGAAAAGTTCATATCTAAACTCATGTTATTTATATTGTTAAGTTTTCTAGAAGATGGCTTTGAAACCTGAATGAACATAGATTTAGCCATAATGCCTAGCCCTTGATAATTCCGGTTGAGAATGTAGACACTGTGATTTTAGTGCAGGAAAGAATGGCATTCAATTTAGCATTGTGGCTCCCTATGAAAAAAGGAAGAACCATGTGACCAGTCTTCTCTGTTTTGAATCTACTTACATGATCTCACAATTCAGTGAATATTTACTGAGTGCCTTCTATGCACTATTATATGGCTGCATTGTAGCTATATTTCTCTTAAGGAGAAATGCATTCTCTGCCTTCAGGGAGTTTACAGTCCAGTGGAAGGGTCTGGACAAGGAAACAGAATATTAAAAAGCAGAGCTGCCACCAGAGATGAATAGGATGGTTCTGGAATTTGTGGAACATAGTCAGGAGGGGCAGGGAAGACTTCTGGGAGATGGACAGTCTGGGCTGAGCCCTGAATGGTGAGTAAGTTCTTACAGGTTAAAGGTGGAAGTGGAAGAAGATTGTTGAAAACAGAGGAAGTAATATGTGTGAAGGGCTTCAGATGACAGAGGATGATGGGACTACAGCAGAAAGGGCAAAGGGTAAACGATCTCCCTCGGCTGCTTTTCATCATCATCAAAAGAACACCTTCCCTGTGGGTCTGTGTGGCTGTCATAGAGCGCATGCTTATCAATGGTTCCCTACTTTGAAAATGTTGTTCAGCTGCTCAGTCATGTCTAACCCTCAGCGACCCCATGGACTGTAGTTCACCAGGATCCTTTGTCTATGGGATTTCCAGGCAAGAATACTGGATCGGGTTGCCATTTCCTTCTCCACCCTCCAAAAGTACCTTCATTAAAAAAATTTTTGCACATGTATTATCTCATTTAATTCTCACAGTAAATCTGTGAAATAGATCACCTTATCTGGCTTTATAGATGAGGTTCAGAGGTGTGATAACTTCACCAAGATTACTTGAGTAATGAGCTAGAACTGAGTCCTGAGTGGCTTGCTTTCTTCCCTGCACTGCCCTGCATCTTCATCTTCTCCATCTTCATCTGCTTAACAGTGGCCACCATTGTTAACAAAGCCTCTACCATTGGTCAGGTACTACCAAGCACTCTGCACACATGGGGTCACATAACCCTCAAAACAACCAGGATCATCTGGAGAGGAGGAACCCATGTTCTTTTCACTCATCCTATCACCTATTTTGTGAAGAAGAGAGCTCACCCCTCTTCTGCCTTCAAACATAGTTGGAAAGCACTGATTTGTGGGGAGAGGGAAGCTTATTTAGTAATAATTCCTTATATGAAGATGGAGGTCTTTTGTCTTCTGAATACCGTGCATTGTATAACTGATCAAGTTTCCCTCTTTGATGGGCTGCTGGCCAGTTTTGAGCTAAATTTGTGTCCACCTCTCCGCTGGAGCTATACTTGTGCCTGCCTCTCCCCATGTCCTCTGCAAATCCATAGGTTTTTTGGGAATGTATTTTTGTATTCACTCCACTCCTGTTTCTGTTTTATGGTATTAGTCTTATTTTTCTTCCTCTTTTTTCCCTCCCACATCTAGTTCATCTTACGGTTCCTGGAATGAAGCAGGACATAAATGATTAAAATGCCATTAAATTACCTGGACATTGCAGGAATTTAAATGTTCTGCTTTGTTGTTCTCTGCTGCTGGAGGGTGACTTTGTCCACGTCATTTCACTCACTCCTCCCAAGGACCACAGTTTTTGCTTGTGAGTTGGCAGTCCAGGATTTCAGGTGCTCACGGAGCAGAGGACAGAGTCTTGGCTTATCAGTCAGTTCAGTTGCTGAGTCGTATCCGACTCATTGCGACCCCATGGACTGCAGCATGCCAGGCTTCCCTGTCCATCACCAACTCCCGGAGCTTGCTCAAACGTGTGTCCATCAAGTCAGTGATGCCATCTAACCATCTCATCCTCCATCTTGGCTTATAGTGGCCCCCAAATCTTTGCCAATAAACTTAGCCTAATTAGCCTTATATTAATTTTTTTTTCCTCTGAAGCTCACTATTCACTTACTCTTCAGTTTTGCCTTGTCTTTATAAATAACAGTAGCTTTTTTTTTTTTTTCCTTTTTAAACAGATAAGCTTAAGGAGGAAGTCAAAGCTGTAGCATCCTGTGTGCTTTCACTCCGGAAAGATGTACATATAATTTACTGTAATTTAGAATGAACGATAGGATGCAGTTTAGTAGATTTCTCCAAAATTGGAGCATCAAAAATATACTGTATCTGCAAATGAACTTATTTATAAAACAGAATCAGACTCATAGACTTAGAGAACTAACTTATGGTTCCTGGGGGGAAGGACGGGGAGAAGGGTTAGGGAGTTTGGGATGGACATGTACACACTGCTATATTTAAAACAGATAACCAACAAGGACCTACTGTATAGCATAGGCAACTCTGCTCGATGTTATGTGGCAGCCTGAATGCGAAGGGACTGTGGGGGAAAATGGATACATGTATATCCATTCAAAGGGCTGAGTCCCTTTGCTGTCTACCTGAATCTATCACAGCGTTGGTTTTTTTTTAAAAATATAAATTTATTTATTTTAATTGGAGGTTAATTACTTTACAATATTATATTGGTGCACTCTCACAGCATTGCTAATTGGCTATACTCCAATAGAAGATAAAAAGTTTTTAAAAAAAGTATAAATAGGATATGGTAAGTCTACAGGCACTCATTTGAAAATAAATTTTAAAATGTTAAAAAATACTATATCTGATGGAAAATAAGAAACATATTTCTTGGAAATGTTTGCCTAAATCAGTCAAATAATATTTTGCTTGGGGCAAAGGACAATTTAGTATCATGAACCGGGCTCTTGGAGCCATGTCTAACTCTGCACGCTAACTTTGTGACTGGGCTAATGACATCATTGTGCTGGCTTTTTAAATCTGTATAGGTTAAAGGAAAACAGGAAGACCCTAGTCTTATAAAGATTATTCTGATGCCATGGAATTACTCTGTAGAATGCCTGATGCTCAGTGTCAGTTATTATCCTTAGCTAGACTTCTGCGTAGGCTTTGTATCTAAGCTTAATTGTTCCATTTCCTGAAAAGATTTTAATAGAAATAACAATAGTTATTATGATAACCACTGTGGGGTTATTATATATGTGTATATTGTATAAAGTATCCTATACATTCATATGTGACTGTGTGTTTCATATAAATGATTAAATAGAATGCTCTCTACACATTGTATATAATACATATTATTTTCCTATTGTTGTTCAGTGCTAAGTCCTGTCTGACTCTTTGTGACCCCAAGGATTGCAGCATGCCTGGCCTCCTTGTTCCTCACTATCTCCCACAGTTTATCCAGATTCATGTCAGTTGAGTTGGTGATGCCATCCAACCATCTCATCCTCTGTCGTTCTCTTCTGCTGTCAACCTTTCCCAGCATCAGGGTCTTTTCCAGTGTGTTGACTCTTCACATTAGGTAACCAAAGTATTAGAGTTTCAGCTTCAGCATCAGTTCAGTCCTTCCAATGAACATTCAGGGTTGATTTCCTTTATGTATTGTATATGGGAGTATATATGCTGCTACTGCTAAGTTGCTTCAGTCATGTCCGACTCTGTGCAACCCCATAGATGGCAGCCCACCAGGCTCCCCCATCCATGGGATTCTCCAGGCAAGAATACTGGAGTGGGTTGCCATTTCCTTCTCCAATGCAGGAAAGTGAAAAGTGAAAGTCAAGTCGCTCAGTCATGCCTGACTCTTAGCGACCCCATGGACTGCAGCCTACCAGGCTCCTCCATCCATGAGATTTTCCAGGCAAGAGTACTGGAGTGGGGTGCCATTGTCTTCTCCGGGGAGTATATATATGTATGTATATATATCCAGTATTTTTGCTACTTCTTGGTGTACTTTGCCTTTTATAAGACCTCACTTCCTCTCTGCTCTCCTGATCCCCCCTCCCTTTTTTCCTCTAAGCATTTCGCAACATATTTCACTTGTTTACTGTTTGTCCCTGTCTTATAGAATGTACACTGCAAAAGGGCATGGTGTGTGTGTGTGTGTGTGTGTGTGTGTGTGTGTGTGTGTGTGTGTGGGTTTATTCATACTACAGTAATCCTCAACATCTAGAACATTACCTGACTTGCAGTAGTCACTGGAATCTATATTGAATCAATGAATGATCTTCAAACATCGTCAAATTTTCATTAATATGAGTTTTGATGATACTTGAAAAAGAAAAGGTACTTGTTTGGTTAAGGGCAGAAGCTCTTCACAGTGGAAGTGGGTGCTTGAAAGGCCAAGGGAAAATACAGGTTTTAAGACTCTTTAAAAAGTGGTTGGTAGCTCAGAATTCTGTAACAAATTAGTTGCAATCTTTTTGTCCTCAGTGAATGGAGTGCTGACTGTGAGCTAGGGCAAGACCAAATAGGAAATGTCCAACATGCCTTCAGAGCACTAGCCATTTTTCTATTTATACACAAGGGTATTTTGACAGTACCGAGAGATATGAATATCTTAGTTGGAACTCACAGATGTCAAATATTTTTCTTGTGCAGCGTCTGGTCTGCTAACCCATCTGGGGTTATGGAAGTTGACCATTTTGTATCCAAATACCATATGAGTTCAAAACAATCTTAAGTCTTGATGGACACAGGAATCCTAAGATAAATTCAGCTCAACAGATATTCATGAAACATATGTTATATGCAAGGATTCTGCAAGGACAGCAGGGGGCGTGAAGATGGAACCCTGTGCCAGACCTTTAGGAACCAATAGTCAAGTAGAGAGAATGAAAAGAAGTGCCAACATTCTGGGCCGAAAACAGAAGAGTTGTTTTTCTCTATTCTTTGTGGAGAGTTTTAATTCTTCTGACTTTATTAATGACAAACTTTCTGAAAATACCTTTCTCTTTATGAGAAGGCTTAATTTGCTACCTGTCACAGGTAGAGATGAATGTTTTTACATTCTTGGGGCTTCCGGATTTCTGTATGAAAGGAAAGTATTACTAATACTTCCTTTGTGGTGGATAATGTGGTAGACATGATACTCCCTACATTCCATTTACTCCATGCATTCCATTGTGAATCAGGCATAAGTATTGTTCACATCGTAGGTAAGGAAGCTGAAGCACAGAGAGATTAAGAAGTTATTGCCGGGCTTCCCTGGTGGTCCGGTGGTTAGGACTCTGGGCTTGCAATGCAGGGGACCCAGGTTCAATCCCCGATCAGGGAAGTAAGATCCCACATGCCGCACAGCGTGGCCAATAAATAAATAAATTNTTATTATGATAACCACTGTGGGGTTATTATATATGTGTATATTGTATAAAGTATCCTATACATTCATATGTGACTGTGTGTTTCATATAAATGATTAAATAGAATGCTCTCTACACATTGTATATAATACATATTATTTTCCTATTGTTGTTCAGTGCTAAGTCCTGTCTGACTCTTTGTGACCCCAAGGATTGCAGCATGCCTGGCCTCCTTGTTCCTCACTATCTCCCACAGTTTATCCAGATTCATGTCAGTTGAGTTGGTGATGCCATCCAACCATCTCATCCTCTGTCGTTCTCTTCTGCTGTCAACCTTTCCCAGCATCAGGGTCTTTTCCAGTGTGTTGACTCTTCACATTAGGTAACCAAAGTATTAGAGTTTCAGCTTCAGCATCAGTTCAGTCCTTCCAATGAACATTCAGGGTTGATTTCCTTTATGTATTGTATATGGGAGTATATATGCTGCTACTGCTAAGTTGCTTCAGTCATGTCCGACTCTGTGCAACCCCATAGATGGCAGCCCACCAGGCTCCCCCATCCATGGGATTCTCCAGGCAAGAATACTGGAGTGGGTTGCCATTTCCTTCTCCAATGCAGGAAAGTGAAAAGTGAAAGTCAAGTCGCTCAGTCATGCCTGACTCTTAGCGACCCCATGGACTGCAGCCTACCAGGCTCCTCCATCCATGAGATTTTCCAGGCAAGAGTACTGGAGTGGGGTGCCATTGTCTTCTCCGGGGAGTATATATATGTATGTATATATATCCAGTATTTTTGCTACTTCTTGGTGTACTTTGCCTTTTATAAGACCTCACTTCCTCTCTGCTCTCCTGATCCCCCCTCCCTTTTTTCCTCTAAGCATTTCGCAACATATTTCACTTGTTTACTGTTTGTCCCTGTCTTATAGAATGTACACTGCAAAAGGGCATGGTGTGTGTGTGTGTGTGTGTGTGTGTGTGGGTTTATTCATACTACAGTAATCCTCAACATCTAGAACATTACCTGACTTGCAGTAGTCACTGGAATCTATATTGAATCAATGAATGATCTTCAAACATCGTCAAATTTTCATTAATATGAGTTTTGATGATACTTGAAAAAGAAAAGGTACTTGTTTGGTTAAGGGCAGAAGCTCTTCACAGTGGAAGTGGGTGCTTGAAAGGCCAAGGGAAAATACAGGTTTTAAGACTCTTTAAAAAGTGGTTGGTAGCTCAGAATTCTGTAACAAATTAGTTGCAATCTTTTTGTCCTCAGTGAATGGAGTGCTGACTGTGAGCTAGGGCAAGACCAAATAGGAAATGTCCAACATGCCTTCAGAGCACTAGCCATTTTTCTGTTTATACACAAGGGTATTTTGACAGTACCGAGAGATATGAATATCTTAGTTGGAACTCACAGATGTCAAATATTTTTCTTGTGCAGCGTCTGGTCTGCTAACCCATCTGGGGTTATGGAAGTTGACCATTTTGTATCCAAATACCATATGAGTTCAAAACAATCTTAAGTCTTGATGGACACAGGAATCCTAAGATAAATTCAGCTCAACAGATATTCATGAAACATATGTTATATGCAAGGATTCTGCAAGGACAGCAGGGGGCGTGAAGATGGAACCCTGTGCCAGACCTTTAGGAACCAATAGTCAAGTAGAGAGAATGAAAAGAAGTGCCAACATTCTGGGCCGAAAACAGAAGAGTTGTTTTTCTCTATTCTTTGTGGAGAGTTTTAATTCTTCTGACTTTATTAATGACAAACTTTCTGAAAATACCTTTCTCTTTATGAGAAGGCTTAATTTGCTACCTGTCACAGGTAGAGATGAATGTTTTTACATTCTTGGGGCTTCCGGATTTCTGTATGAAAGGAAAGTATTACTAATACTTCCTTTGTGGTGGATAATGTGGTAGACATGATACTCCCTACATTCCATTTACTCCATGCATTCCATTGTGAATCAGGCATAAGTATTGTTCACATCGTAGGTAAGGAAGCTGAAGCACAGAGAGATTAAGAAGTTATTGCCGGGCTTCCCTGGTGGTCCGGTGGTTAGGACTCTGGGCTTGCAATGCAGGGGACCCAGGTTCAATCCCCGATCAGGGAAGTAAGATCCCACATGCCGCACAGCGTGGCCAATAAATAAATAAATTAAAAAAATATATATAAAAAAAAAATAAAAGAAGTTATTGCCAATTTGCTGTTGTTTCATCACTAAGTTGTGTCTGGCTCTTTTGCGATGCCCGTTGACTATAGCCCACCGGGCTCCTCTGTCCATCGGATTTCCCAGGCAAGAATACTCGAGTGGATTGCCATTTCCTATTTCAAGGGATCTTTCCAACCCAGGGATTGAACCTGAGTCGCCTGTATTGGCAGGTGGAATCTTTACCACTGGGCCACCCATAGGTTATCAAATTCAGTTAGTAAATGGCAAATAGACTCCAAAAACATTTTTCTGACTAATATCATGCTTCTCCCTGACCCATTTTCCTTGTTTTTAACTGTAATTGAATATAAAGACTCTGCTGCTGCTGCTGCTAAGTCACTTCAGTCGTGTCCGACTCTGTGCGACCCCATAGACCGCAGCCCACCAGGCTCCCCCGTCCCTGGGATTCTCCAGGCGACAACACTGGAGTGGGTTGCCATTTCCTTCTCCAATGCATGAACGTGAAAAGTGAAAGTCAAGTCACTCAGTCGTTATCTGACTCTTAGCTACCCCATGGACTGCAGCCGACCAAGCTCCTCCGCCCATGGGATTTTCCAGGCAAGAGTACTGGAGTGGGGTGCCATTGCCTTCTCTGTGAGAAGTAAGTAATATCAGGGCATCAGTTTTCCTGGTTCAAGGGAGAATATCACCATATGTTATTATATACACAGAAAACATAATTGTAACCTATAGTAAATCTTTCTCTGGTATATGAGATTTTTGAACACTTGTATTACTCATAAGAGTTGAATTTGTTGCTTATGTTCAGTACTCAGTCATGTCCAACCCTTTGCGACCCCATGGACTGTCGCACTTCAGGCTTCCCTGTCCCTCACCATCTCCCAGAGCTTGCTCAAACCCATGTCCATTGAGTCAATGATGCCATCCAACCATCTCATCCTCTGTTGTCCCCTCCTGTCTTCAATCTTCCCTAGCTTCAGGGTCTTTTCTAATGAGTCAGCTCTTCAAATCAGGTGGCCAAACTATTGGAGCTTTAGTTTCAGCATCAGTCCTTCCAGTGAATATTCAGAGTTTATTTCCTTTAGCATTGACTGGTGTGATCTCCTTGCAGTTCAAGGGATTCTCAAGAGTCTTCTCCAACACCACAGTTCAAAAGCATTAATTCTTTGGTGCTCAACTTTCTTTATGGTCCAACTCTCACAGCCATACATGACTACTGGAAAAGCCATAGTTTTGAATATGTGGACCTTTGTTGGCAAAGTAAAATCTCTGCTTTTTAATACACTGTCTAGGTTTGTCATAGCTGTTCTTCCAAGAAGCAGTCATCTTTTAATTTCATGGCTGCAGTCACTATCTGCAGTGATTTTAGAAGCCAAGAAAATAAAGTCTGTCACTATTTCCATTGTTTCTCCATCTATTTGCCATGAAGTGATGGGACTGAATGCCATGATCTTAGTTTTTGAATGCTGAGTTTTAAGCCAGCTTTTTCACTCTCCTCTTTCATTTTCATCAAGAGGCTCTTTAGTTCCTCTTCACTTTCTGCCATAAGGGTGGTATCATCTGCATATCTGAAGTTATTGATATTTCTCCTGGCAATCTTGATTCCAGCTTATGTTTCATCCAGCTCAGCATTTCACGTGATATACTCTGCATATAAATTTAATACACAGGGTGACAGTATACAGCCTTGACATACTCCTTCCCCAGTTTGGACCAGTCTGTTGTTCCATGTCTGGTTCTAACTCTTGCTTCTTGACCTGCATAAGGTTTTGCAGGAGGCAGGTAACGTGGTCTAGTATTCCCATCTCTAAAAGTTTTCCAGTTTGTTGTGATCCACACAAAGGTTTTGGCGTACTCAATAAAGCAGAAGTAGATGTTTTTCTGGAACTCTCTTGCTTTTTCTATGATCTAAGGGATGTTGGGAATTTGATCTCTGGTTCCTCTGCCTTTTATAAATCCAGCTTTAACATCTGAAAGTTCTTGGTTCATGTCCTGTTGAAGCCTAACTTGGAGAATTTTGAGCATTACTTTGCTAGCGTGTGAAGTGAGTGCAATTGTGCGGTAGTTGGGACATTCTTTGGCATTGCCCTTCTTTGGGAGTTGAGTCACTTAGAAAGTTTTTCAAATATAAACTATAAATTGGTTATCAAACAGGAAGAGGACAGTAGTAACCAGCAAAGACTGTCATTCCACGACTGAGGATCTGCTAGATGCCAGATGCAGAGATTTTGCCACAAAAATTGAAAAGAGGAGAAGCAGAGTCACCAACAGCATGTGGTGTTTGGCTTGTTAGTCTTTCTGTGCTCAGAGCAACATTGAAGATAAATCTATTCTTTTGGTCCACCTATGTTTCTTTCTTTTACTTACTGGTGACCATTTTTAAAGTCTTTATTGAACTTGTTACAATATTGCTTCTGTTTTATGTTTTGGTTTTTTGGTTCCATGGCATGTGAGATCTTAGCTCCCCTGACTTACATCCCCCACATTGGAAGGTGAAGAAGCCGCAACCGCTGGGCCACTGGGGAAGTCCCCAACCTGTGTTTCAAATTGCATCCTGAAAGATGAGTATGTAGTGCCACAAAATCTTGTTAATTTGAATTAGTTGATGGGAAAGACAATCTAAATTAATAAGAAACTTGAACCCAAGAAGAGATCTAAAAGAAATACATTTTTGTTATTTACAAGGAACTTGAACCAGAGACAATTGGAGGGCTCAAGAAGATCCCTAGTCCTTGGGTAACATAAGACTAAAGTGTTCTTTTGTTCAAAAAAAACCCATGGAGACTAGAGGGATCAAATGATTTTTCCCAAGCTCTTTAGCTGGTAAGTGATCTGAGAAATACCAGAATCCAGTCATCTAAGAACAGGGCAGTCTGCTCCCATGTACACTGAATTTAAAATGAACAGAATACTGCCCTTTTTGTATAACTTTTCATGAATGGATTTAAAAAATCATTGCATGACATTTATTTGTATATAAGTGACTGCTGTTAAAATGCTTTATCCCAATTATGATTTTATTTTATCCTTGTTGATACTAATTGACTTTAAAAAATTAAGTATAATTGACAAGTGAAATTGTAATATATTTAAAGTTTGCAACCTGATGATTTGATATACATAGGTACTGTGAAAAGGTTCCTATCATCAATTTAGCACATCCATCACCTCACAGATTTACCTTTCTGTTCTGGGTGTGAGAACAGAAGTTTTAATTGCTTATCAAATTTCTATTATAACATTCTGTATTATCAACTATAGTAATGTTATATATGAGATCATTGGACCTTGTTCCTATTTATTTATTATTTATTTGGCTGCACCAGGCCTTAGTTGTGGCACACAGGGTCTTTAATTGCAATAAGCAAACTCTTATGTGCCATGTGAGATCTAGTTCCCTGACCAGGGACTGAATCTGGGTCCCCTGCATTGGAGCACAAAGTCTTAGCCACTGGACCCCCAGGGAAGTCCCTGGACATCATTTCTCTTATAGCTGAAAGCTTATACCATTTTGCCAGCTTCTCCCTATTTTCCTCACCTTCCTAGCAGCCACCATTCTATTCTCTGCTTCTGTGAGTTCAACTTAAAAAAAAAAAAATTCCATATGTCAGTAATCCCATGTAGCATTTTCTCTCTCTGTCTGGCTTAATGGCCTCCATGTTCATCCATGTGGCTACAGATGACAGTTTTCTTCCTTTTTAAGGCTGAACAGTATTTCATTGTGTATGTGTGTATCATATTCTCTTTACTCATTAATCAACAGACACTTGGATTATTTCCATACCGTGGCTATTGTGAATAATATTGCAGTGAGCACAGGAATATATATCTCTCTTTGAGATAATGATTTTGTTCCTTATGAATATATATTCTCAACTGAGATTGCTGCATCATATGGTAGTCTGTTTTTAATTTTTCGAGTGGTCTCCATACTGTTTTCTGTTAACGGCTGTACTAGTTTACATTCTAATGAACTGTATCTGTGTCTGATACCCTTACTGTCATCTGCTGTCTTCTGCCTTTGTAGTGAGAGCCAGTCTAACAGGTATGAGGTGATATTTTATTTTGAGTTTGATTTGCATTTCACTAATAATAATGTCAAGTACCTTTTTATGTACCCGTTGACCATTTATATATCTTCCCTGGAAAAACATCTATTCTGGACCTTTGTCCATTCTAAAATTGGGTTTTTGGTATTGAGTTATATGTGTTCCTTGTATATTTTGGATATTCTTTATTGAGTATGTGGCTTGCAAATACTTTTCCCCACTTTCATAATTTGCTTTCTTTTCTTTTGTTGTTGGCTTCATTTGCTATGCAGAAGCTTCATCTTTTTTTAAAAAGAGAATTGGCAGTAGAAAAGTAAGTTGAGCTGTCTGGTTTGAATTATCCTTAATTTGAATTAGTGTGACCCAAATTAATGGAATTTTACTTGACTGTTTTTAAAGAGGATAGTATCACCATGAAGAAGATGTTCTGGTGAATTCAGGGGATATTTTGAATAATCCTTTAACAATCAATTTTTTATGTCCCTTATAAAATTGTTCTTTTTTCCTTACATATCCTCTGATCGCCTAAAGAACATTAATTTAGTATTTTCCTGTGGACTTGAGGATTCATTTACAGTGAATATCTTTTTATTTTTAAAGCCTTTCTTTTGGGTCTCACTGTGTTTGCAGTGTTCTGTGTAAAGTGAAAAATAATAGCTATAAATGTAGGTTTATAAGAAGACCTGTTCTTTTGGTATGAACAGTTTCAACTGTGTGAACTTTTTTGGCTTGTGCTGTTATATACGTTTCAGGTATATGACATAGTGATTCACATGTTTTAGAGATTATACTCCATTTATAGTTATTATAAAATAACGACTGTATTCCCTGTGCCATAGGATATATCTTTGTAGCTTATTTATTTTATGCATAGTAGTTTGTATCTCTTAAACCCCTACCCCAGCTTCTTCCTCCTCACTTCCCTCTCCTGACCAATAGTTTGTTCACTGTGTCTGTGAGTCTGTTTCTTTTCTGTACTATTTACTAGTTTTATCTTTTTGATTCCATATATAAGTGGCAACACATAGTATGTATTTTTGTCTGCCTGATTCATTTCACTAAGCATCATATCTTCTAAGTTTACCCATGTTGTTGCAAATGGCAAAATTTCATCCTTTTCTATGACTGAGTAGTACTCCACTGTGTGTGTGTGTGTGTGTGTGTGTGTGTGTGTGTGTGTGTACCATATCTTCTTTATCCATTTGTATGAACTTTTTGAAGCTATGGTTATCTAAGGAAAGATGCACATTGAACCTAAGCTCACATCAAAGAAAGTGACTTTTCTTTAAATTTCACTCTGTAAAAGGCTATTAAAATGAGACCAAAACTCAGCTCATGGTATCATGTAAATAGTATAGCAAAGTGTTGTGTTCTTACCTAGATTATTTTTCCTCTTTTCCAGTTTTATTGAGAAATAATTGGCATATGCCATTATATTAATTTAAGGCATACAGCATGATGATTTGATTTGAAAATATTGTGAAATGATTACTACAATATGTTCATCTAACATCTGTCTTCTCATAAAGATACAATAAAAAAAGAAGAAAGAGAATAATTTTCCCTTCATGATGAAAACTTAGTATTTACTCTCAATAAATTTTCTGTACATCTTATAGCACTATTAGCTATAGTCATCATGTTGTACGTTACATCCCTCATAAATTATTTCTCTTATAACTTGGGAGTGTGTAACTTTTGGCCACCTTTTCCAATTCCCCTTCCAACCACCTGTGGTAACCACAAGTCTGATCTCTTTTTCTATGAGTTTTGGGTTTGGTTTCACTTAGCATAGTTCTTCCAAGGCCCATTATGTTGTCACAAATGGTAGGATTTCCTCATTTTTTGGTGGCTGAATAATATTTCATTATATATCTGTTGTTGTTTAGTCTCTCCGTTGTTTCCAACTCTTTGTGACCCCATGGACTGTAGCCTGCCAGGCTCCTCTGTCCATGGGGTTTCCCAGGCAAGAATACTGGCGTGGGTTGCCATTTCCTTCCCAAGGGGATCTTCCTGACCCAGCGATTGAAGCCATGTTTCCTGCATTGGCAGGTGGATTCTTTTGCACGGAGCCACCTGGGTGTGTGTCTCTCTCTCTCTATCTGTATATCAACTTCCTGACCCTTTCATTCACTGAGGAACACCTGTGTTGTTTCCATGTCTTGGCTATTCTATATAAAGCTGCTGTGAACATAGGAGTGCAGATATTTTTCGAGTTAGTGTTTTCATTTGAATAGATTTCCAGCAGTGGAATTACTGGGTCATATGGTAGTTCTGTCTTTAATTTTTGAGGCGCCTCCATGGAGTTTTCTGTAGAGGCTCTATGTCAATTTATAATCTCAGTAACAGTCTACAGGAGTTCCCTTTTCTCCACATCCTCACCATCATTTTTTACCTCTTTTCCTTTTGACGATGACCATTCTAACAAGCATGAAGGTGATAACTCACTGTCGTTTTCATCTGTGTTTCCCTAATGGCTAGTGATGCCGAGCATCTTTTCCTGTACCATTGGCCTTGTGTATATATTCTTTGGAGAAATGTCTATTCAGGTCCTTTGTTCCTTTTTATCTGGGCTGTTTGTTGTTTTTGCTGTTGAGTGGAGTGAGTTCTTTATATGTTTTGGATATTAACCCATTATCAGATACATGTTTTCTTTCACTTTGTCGGTGGTTTCTTTTGCTGTCCAGAAGCTCTTTAGTTTGATACAGTCCCACTTGTTTACTTTTGATTCTGTTGCTTGTGCTTTAAGGGACTCTTCCAGGGAAGATGTCAGTACAGCTGGGTCCCTGGGATTTGTGCATGCACGTTTCCCTGATATGAAGTTGCACATGATGGAAAGCAGCCCCTTTGAGGTGATCATTTTTCCCAGTCTGTGTTTTTCTTGGCTTGGGTATGGAACACGGAGGTCTCTGAGCCCTTGGAAGAAAGGCCCCCCATGCACGTACTGCTCAGCTCCCAGGCCTGTGTTTGTGGAAAAAGTTCTTAAAGAAACAGATTGGAATTGAATAAGCTCAAGTATTCTCTTGGGAGTTTCCACGAAAGTTGCTTTAAAATTTTTTTTCCCCCTTCACGAGCTTGTGGAAATGTCTCAGGGCTGCCTCATCTGGAGAGATTTGCATATTAAGCAAAAATTTTTCATAATTCATATCCCTTTCTCTTCTCCCAGGGCTTCAACACACAGGCAGCCTCATTTGCATTCTCCAGCAGTCATCTCCCTGCTTCCTATTTGTTTCAGGACTGTCTTAGGGAGTTATAGAACCCTTCTCTCCAGCTCCCAGCCTGTATCTCTTGTAAGTCAGATAGCTGGTTGAGTTCAGAGTGGAAGGAAACTGCACTTATTTACATGAAAGTGTCTTTCTGGACACCCACTGGCTTTCTGGACACCCACCCACTTTCTCTGTATTTCAAATCCTTGAATTGAGAGCCAGAAGAAATGATAGGAGGCTGAAGGATTCAATGGCAAAGCCTTAGAACCAAGTACCATTTGCTGTTCTCTCTGCTTTAGGAGTTATTCTTAGCATGCGGATTTTTCATAAACATTGGCTTAAGTGTACAGATAGATTCCCCCTATCCCATAAAAGATGTTTTTCTAAAAGAAGTTAATTTCCTTTAGAAGCATTGCTAATTCTTTCAGACCGAAGAATGTACTTAAACATTTTCAAGCATTCTAACTAGGAAGTGAAAACCTGTTATTCTGAACATTTTTGAAGCATTGAGAGCTATTTGAGAGAATAATTTATGTTCTGAGTAAATTTAGATAATAATATGTTGTGCTAAGAACAATCCCCCTTGCCTCTTTGTCTCCATGTCATTGAGGAGCCAAACATCGAACCCTTCTCTTGTATTGTCCTGGTGAGTCCCTTACTAAGTCTGATGGTGAACATCAGTCCACATCTCACTCAATCTAGACATCAGGGCCCAAAGGGAAGAAGAAACTGCATTCAACTCACTAACCTTCTTTCTGCTTCTGGGTTCCTGCTATATCTTGGAGGAAGTACGATATAGTACATTAGAGCATTAATGAAATAGTCCATTCATTCAATCCATACTGTCTAGGTGCCTATAGTATGTAGGTCTAGGTGCTTGCACTATGTGGAATGGTGGGCTAAATCCATATTTAAGAGCTATGAGTTAGCTATTCAAGATAGACATGAAAAAGTGAAAGTGTTAGTTGCTCAGTTGTGTCCAGCTCTTTACGACCCCATGGACTAGCCTTCTGGGCTCCTCTGTCCATCCATGGGATTCGCCAGGCAAGAATACTGGAGTGGGTAGCCATTCTCTTCTCCAGGGGATCTTCTTGACCCAAGGATCAAACCTAGGTCTCCTGCATTGCAGGTGGATTCTTTACCATTTGACCCACTAGGGAAGCCCATCCATTCATTCAGTACACACTCTCTAGGCGCATGTGGTATGTGGGTCTAGGTGCATATAGTATGTGGGATGGTGGGTTAAATCAGTATTTAAGAGCTAAGAATTAGCTGTTCAAGATCGACATGTACACCAGTAAATGAACTGAAGTATTATACTTGCTATAATAGAATGTATGTAGGAACAATGGGGAGAAATAGAGAACCTCTGTCTTCATGAGAGATGCTTGATACAAGAGGGCACTTAGCATTTCCTGTGGCTGGTCTCACCAGGGAATTAACATAGAAATGAAAAGTCTAGTGTTCTCTAAGAAGCACCTTGTACTTTTTCATGCATTCTCTTAGCGCTTCCTAGAAACCATTATGAAAAGCCTACATCCCACCCAGCTGACCTCCTAGTGCTGTGGTTTAGGAGCACCTGTTGCTAGTAAGGATCACTGGCGTAGAACTCTGACCTGGACAGAGTCTGTGTAAGAGTTCACAAGAGATCACAACACAGATCTCAATATGAGTAAATTAACCAATGACATGTGCCCTTTTCCTAGCTTTGTTGCTGACTCATTGTGTGACCTCCTTGGGTTTTCTNCTCTATGTCAATTTATAATCTCAGTAACAGTCTACAGGAGTTCCCTTTTCTCCACATCCTCACCATCATTTTTTACCTCTTTTCCTTTTGACGATGACCATTCTAACAAGCATGAAGGTGATAACTCACTGTCGTTTTCATCTGTGTTTCCCTAATGGCTAGTGATGCCGAGCATCTTTTCCTGTACCATTGGCCTTGTGTATATATTCTTTGGAGAAATGTCTATTCAGGTCCTTTGTTCCTTTTTATCTGGGCTGTTTGTTGTTTTTGCTGTTGAGTGGAGTGAGTTCTTTATATGTTTTGGATATTAACCCATTATCAGATACATGTTTTCTTTCACTTTGTCGGTGGTTTCTTTTGCTGTCCAGAAGCTCTTTAGTTTGATACAGTCCCACTTGTTTACTTTTGATTCTGTTGCTTGTGCTTTAAGGGACTCTTCCAGGGAAGATGTCAGTACAGCTGGGTCCCTGGGATTTGTGCATGCACGTTTCCCTGATATGAAGTTGCACATGATGGAAAGCAGCCCCTTTGAGGTGATCATTTTTCCCAGTCTGTGTTTTTCTTGGCTTGGGTATGGAACACGGAGGTCTCTGAGCCCTTGGAAGAAAGGCCCCCCATGCACGTACTGCTCAGCTCCCAGGCCTGTGTTTGTGGAAAAAGTTCTTAAAGAAACAGATTGGAATTGAATAAGCTCAAGTATTCTCTTGGGAGTTTCCACGAAAGTTGCTTTAAAATTTTTTTTCCCCCTTCACGAGCTTGTGGAAATGTCTCAGGGCTGCCTCATCTGGAGAGATTTGCATATTAAGCAAAAATTTTTCATAATTCATATCCCTTTCTCTTCTCCCAGGGCTTCAACACACAGGCAGCCTCATTTGCATTCTCCAGCAGTCATCTCCCTGCTTCCTATTTGTTTCAGGACTGTCTTAGGGAGTTATAGAACCCTTCTCTCCAGCTCCCAGCCTCTATCTCTTGTAAGTCAGATAGCTGGTTGAGTTCAGAGTGGAAGGAAACTGCACTTATTTACATGAAAGTGTCTTTCTGGACACCCACTGGCTTTCTGGACACCCACCCACTTTCTCTGTATTTCAAATCCTTGAATTGAGAGCCAGAAGAAATGATAGGAGGCTGAAGGATTCAATGGCAAAGCCTTAGAACCAAGTACCATTTGCTGTTCTCTCTGCTTTAGGAGTTATTCTTAGCATGCGGATTTTTCATAAACATTGGCTTAAGTGTACAGATAGATTCCCCCTATCCCATAAAAGATGTTTTTCTAAAAGAAGTTAATTTCCTTTAGAAGCATTGCTAATTCTTTCAGACCGAAGAATGTACTTAAACATTTTCAAGCATTCTAACTAGGAAGTGAAAACCTGTTATTCTGAACATTTTTGAAGCATTGAGAGCTATTTGAGAGAATAATTTATGTTCTGAGTAAATTTAGATAATAATATGTTGTGCTAAGAACAATCCCCCTTGCCTCTTTGTCTCCATGTCATTGAGGAGCCAAACATCGAACCCTTCTCTTGTATTGTCCTGGTGAGTCCCTTACTAAGTCTGATGGTGAACATCAGTCCACATCTCACTCAATCTAGACATCAGGGCCCAAAGGGAAGAAGAAACTGCATTCAACTCACTAACCTTCTTTCTGCTTCTGGGTTCCTGCTATATCTTGGAGGAAGTACGATATAGTACATTAGAGCATTAATGAAATAGTCCATTCATTCAATCCATACTGTCTAGGTGCCTATAGTATGTAGGTCTAGGTGCTTGCACTATGTGGAATGGTGGGCTAAATCCATATTTAAGAGCTATGAGTTAGCTATTCAAGATAGACATGAAAAAGTGAAAGTGTTAGTTGCTCAGTTGTGTCCAGCTCTTTGCGACCCCATGGACTAGCCTTCTGGGCTCCTCTGTCCATCCATGGGATTCGCCAGGCAAGAATACTGGAGTGGGTAGCCATTCTCTTCTCCAGGGGATCTTCTTGACCCAAGGATCAAACCTAGGTCTCCTGCATTGCAGGTGGATTCTTTACCATTTGACCCACTAGGGAAGCCCATCCATTCATTCAGTACACACTCTCTAGGCGCATGTGGTATGTGGGTCTAGGTGCATATAGTATGTGGGATGGTGGGTTAAATCAGTATTTAAGAGCTAAGAATTAGCTGTTCAAGATCGACATGTACACCAGTAAATGAACTGAAGTATTATACTTGCTATAATAGAATGTATGTAGGAACAATGGGGAGAAATAGAGAACCTCTGTCTTCATGAGAGATGCTTGATACAAGAGGGCACTTAGCATTTCCTGTGGCTGGTCTCACCAGGGAATTAACATAGAAATGAAAAGTCTAGTGTTCTCTAAGAAGCACCTTGTACTTTTTCATGCATTCTCTTAGCG
This sequence comes from Raphicerus campestris, assembly GCA_006410735.1. Taxonomy (NCBI): domain Eukaryota; kingdom Metazoa; phylum Chordata; class Mammalia; order Artiodactyla; family Bovidae; genus Raphicerus; species Raphicerus campestris. Next base: position 83,823 of record SJYW01026661.1, read on the forward strand.
CTTCCTAGAAACCATTATGAAAAGCCTACATCCCACCCAGCTGACCTCCTAGTGCTGTGGTTTAGGAGCACCTGTTGCTAGTAAGGATCACTGGCGTAGAACTCTGACCTGGACAGAGTCTGTGTAAGAGTTCACAAGAGATCACAACAGAGATCTCAATATGAGTAAATTAACCAATGACATGTGCCCTTTTCCTAGCTTTGTTGCTGACTCATTGTGTGACCTCCTTGGGTTTTCTGTTTATTAGTTGTAAAAATGGCTGCTCTGTTTTATTTCATGGGGACTGATATAAAAGATCAAGTGAGAAAATCAAGGATATATTTTGAAATGTGTAAAGTGCTTGAAAAAATGGTACATATGTAAGAAATGCCGTTTATCATTGTATTTTGGGAAAAAATAACATGACATAGTCAACATGGACAGGAGAGAAGGAAGAAAGGAAGGAAGCAGGGGAGGAAGGAAGGAAGCAAAGAAGGGAGAAAATAAAGGGGACGTGAAGGAAAAGGAACAGAAGAAAATAATGAAATGCAACACATTCTTACATACCCAAATCCAGGCTGTGGTTTCTGCATAATGCCAAGGTGTGTCAAGGAGGTACTGGGAGAAATGGAGAATACAGTCAGGGAGGATCCCAGTAGGCTCAAGGGCTGTGACCTTCTAGGCTTATTTGGATTCCACTATTCAGTGACTGGAGTTGATCTTTGCTGCTTCTACTTCTACTGCCACTATTGAGGAAAACTTTTTTGGATAAATAAATGACATGAAACCAACCCTCATAAGGTCAAAAGATATACTATGAGACATCAAAAACATAAAACGTGGAGGAGGAGAGTAAAAACGTTGAGCTTGAAAATGGGATCAAACTTAAGTTGTTATCAGTTTATTAAAATAGACTGTTATAGATTTAAGTTGTTACGTGTAAGTTTCATGGTAACCACAGAGCAAAAACCTACAGAAAATGCATCAAAGGTAAAGAGAATGGAATATAAGCCTGCTACTAAAGAAAGTAATCGAACCACAAAGAAGAGAGCAAGAGAAGAAGAAAGGAATAGAGAGGAACTACAAAAGAGGAAACAGTTGATAAAAGAGCCATAAGCACGTATCTATCAATAATTACTTTAAATGGAGTAAATTCTTCAATCAAAAGACAGAGTTGCTGAATGAATGAAAAAACAGAACCTATCTATATGCCGCCTACAAGAGAGACACTTAAGATGTAAGGAAATCCACAGAGTGAGTGTGAAGGGATGGAAAACGTTCCATGCAAGTGGAAACCAAACAAAACTGGAGTATACATGTATATCCGACACAATAGACTTTAACACAAAGACTGAAATAAGAGGAACAGAAAGGCATTATATAATGATAAAGGGGTTAATCCATCCAGAAGTTTTTACGTTTGTGCATATTTATACACCCAACATAGCACCTACAGGTATGAAGCCAAACATTAATTGAATTAAAGGGAGAAATAGAGAGCAATGCAATAATAGTAGGGGACTTTAATACCTCATTTAGATCAATGGGTTGATTACCCAAACAGAAAATCAAAGCCATAAGGAAGCATTGGCCTTAAACAACACATTAGGCCAAAAGGGCTTAGCATAATAGATATTCCATCCAAAAGCAACAGAAAATACTTTCTTCTCAAGGGAAAATTCACCACTACTCTGGTCCTACCAGGTCACTTGAAATTCTTAAAACTCACTGTGCCATTTCTGCCTTAATGTCTATATATTCTCTCTCTCTCCTTCTTGAAAAAAAAAAAAAAAAAAAAAAAGGAAAAAAAAATCTACTGACTCTTTTTTTTTCCTTGCCAAGCACAGTTTCTGCTCATCCTTCAAGACTCAGCTCAAGCTCTCATTCCTTCTATAAAACCTTCCCTGACTTTCCCCCAGGACAGGTGGTGGCTCTTTCTCCAGCTCCTCATGACCCTTTCAGAGGCAAAGACTTGTCTTTTTTCACCTCAGTATCTTGATGCTTAATATAGTGTCTGGCAAGCAATTCATTCTAAAATTTGATTAATACAAATGTACATCGAATGACATGTCAGAATTAATTTTCCCCAGTCCATTTTGGAATGAATACGGTGAAAGAGAATTGAAACCAGGTTTTCTGAAATAAACTGCCTTTGATTTTTCTCCATTTCCATCATTAGGCTAGGATCTTATTACTTAGATCCTTGAAATGGCCTTGGGACATGTTTCCTGGATCCAGAGTTTCCTCTTCACTAAACCACTCTCCATGCAATCTGTAAACGGATTAATCTTTCTAAAAGTAATATTTATACCCTCTTCAGTCTAAAACTTTAATCTCTCTTTTTTCTACCCAATAAAGTTCAAACTCCTTAGCCATGTATTTAAGACTTCAAAATCTGTTCCTCAGCTTATTTTGCTGCTTTATCTAACCCTACCTCCAAGCAAAAGCTTTCTGATATAACCCCCTGCACTGTTTGCCGTGGTCCGTATGTGCCCAGCCAGGCTCTTGTTTGAAATGCCTGCTTTCTTCATTTCAGTCATCATCACTATAGCCCTCCCCACATCCTTCTGCTTGCCCTCACTCTTTTTTTTTTTACCCTACTTTGGGATTCCTTTTTGTACCACACATTTCATTCAGAAATGATCCCACAATGTCTAATCTTCCTCTAAACATGTAGGTTTATACCACCCACGTTGAGTGAGTGAGTGAGTGAGTGAGTGAAGTCGCTCAGTCGTGTCCGACTCTTTGCGACCCCATGGACTGTAGCCTGCCAGGCTTCTCTGTCCGTGGGATTTTCCAGGCAAGGGTACTGGAGTGGGTTGCCATTTCCTTTGAACTTGTCACATATTACATTACCTTGAAGACCTAGAACACCTTGGTTCTAGTTCTAGTTTCAGCATTGATAAAAATGACTTATTCATCTTTGAAGTGGGACTGGTGATAGCTACCCATTTACCTTTGTTAGAGTGTGGTAAAGATCAAGTGTGAAAATGGTATTTGTGTGAAAGTACTATGCACTATAAGAGGGTTCCTGTTATATTTTATCTTTGATGTAACGTTGCAGTTCTAAAGCAAGCTAGATCTACATCTTATACACAGGTACTTTCTCTTTGCATCCTGACCAGTTTGAAGTCTGGTGCCTTGCACATAACAGGTGCTCAGGAAGTATCTCTTGAATGAATGATGAATCATCTCTGCAGGAAAGAGGGGGAGCCAGCTCATTGTCCCCACAGGGTTTGTTTGTTGACAACTGAGACTAGGGATCATCCTGAAATGTGAGATCATGTTTCAAGCTCTTTCCCCTCAAACCCCACCTGCCACCCCCATATATTCACACTCAAAAATACTTATTCCCGGTGTCTCGCTGCTGCCTCTGTGCTTTAGAAAGTAAACAGCAGAACCATGAACACCTGCCATTCATTTTACTTTGATGCTAATACTCAGCTAAGCCCTTGGACCCTTTGCCCAAGCAGAAGACCTAGGAAGTGTTATCAGGTTGAGTATATTTTCTTGGTTGTGATGAAGATGACAAAGGCCAGTAAACTATTCCACCTTGTTATGGGGAAAGAATGACAGTGAGAGTTAGAAATTGGATGTAGATAGCTTTGTGCTTCTTGGTGTTTAGTGTTTTATTAAAGTCATGATCTGAGACGTCCTCAAATAGACATGCCTGTGAAGGTGAAAGGTTCTGAACATTATTGTGAAAGTGACTGGTACTCAAAATGAAGGGCCAGCGATGCATCTGGTGATATTCATGCAGCTGAAGTGCCTGAATAAGAAGAGCGTAAGTTTTACGCTTGTGGGATATCTGAGGCGGGTGTCTGGGTGTCACTTCTGTGCCATACCAAGCCATATTTGGAGCCTAAGTCCAAAAACAAAATCCATAACACTGGCTGATCCTGTCTTTAGAAATATGTACCATGTTCATCATGGATTTTCTGGCATTAATTTTATAATGCTGCATTAAATATTAGTTGGGCTTTCCAGAAGGCGCAGTGGTAAAGAATCTGCCTGCCAGTGTAGGAGATGCAGGTTAGATCCCTGAGTTGGGAAGATCTCATGGAGTAGGAAATGGCTTCTCACTCCAGTATTCTTGCCTGGAGAATTCCATGGACACAGGAGCCTGATGGGCTACAGTCCATGGGGTTGCAAAGAGACACAACTATGCATGCATGAAATATCATTTGTCTTTTTAAAAACTTTTTATTTTATATTGGAGTATACCAGTTAGCAATGCTGTGATAGTTTCAGGTCGACAGCAAAGGGACTCAGCCATAAATATACATGTATTCATTTACCCCCAAACTCCCCTCCCATCCGGACTGTCACATAACGTTGAGTAGTTCCCTGTGCTATGCAGTAGGTCCTTGTTGGCTATCTGTTTTAAATAAAATTTATCTTGATGACAGAGGTTTTGACTCCATCTTAAGTCTATGCCTAAGGCAAGTGCCTAGTTCTACCTCATTTGATTTTAATGTGTCTATGTGTGCCCTAGTAACAAATGAAATAGTTTAAACATTGTCTCAATTCCAGAAAGAGTACAAGTTTCTTTAAGGAAGCATAAATTAAGAAGGTAATAAATGTATACAATGTAGCCTACAAACCATAGAATAAATCATTATCCTTATATTAACAAGGAGATCCAACCACTCCATTCTGAAGGAGATCAACCCTGGGATTTCTTTGGAAGGAATGACGCTAGAGTTGAAACTCCAGTACTCTGCCCACCTCATGCAAAGAGTTGACTCATTGGAAAAGACTTTAATGATGGGAGGGATTGGGGGCAGAAGAAGAAGGGGACAACCGAGGATGAGATGGCTTGATGGCATCACTGACTCGATGGACGTGAGTCTGAGTGAACTCCGGGAGTTGGTGGTGGACAGGAAGGCTTGGCATGCTACGATTCATGGGGTTGCAAAGAGTTGGGCACGACTGAGCGACTGAACTGAACAGTGATTCTTTTTAGATTTCTTCTAGGTGTTTTCTGGAAGGCTTTGGTCACATGTGATGTCTTGGAATTTGCAGTCTAGCTACGTAGATGTGTATACGTGCAGGGCCATTTAGAGGTGGTTGAAGTTTAGTGAGCACACACATTGTTCTAGATGTTCTCTGAAGCAGGTTTTCGTGTTTTATCTTCTTTTATCTTTTTCATAACAGTCCTGTGTAATAATATTATACCCATTAAGAAAGAGACTTTTTTTAAGAGCACTTTTTTTGTTTACAACAAAACTGAGCGCAAAATACAGAGAGTTCCCATATCTATCCTCTCCTCACCAAACACAATCTCTCCCACTGTCAACATCCTGCACCAGAGTGGGGTGTTTGTTACAATTGATGAGCCTACATGGACATACCAGCGTCCATAGTTACCTTAAGGTTTACTCTTGGTGTTGTAAATTCTTTGGGACAAACGTGTAATGACATGTGTCCACCACTGTAGTATCATACAGGGTATTTTCACTGCCCTAAATATTCCACCTATTCATCCCTTCCTAACCCCTCACTATGGCTGCTGGCAACCACTGATCTTTTTACTTTCTCCATAGTTTTGCCTTTTTTAGGATGTCATGTAAGTGGAATCGTATAGTATGAAGCCTTTTTAGATTGGCTTCTTCCATGTGGAAATGTACACTGAAGTTTCTTCCATGTTTTTTTCATGGCTTAATAGCTCCTTTCTTCTCTTTTTAAAAATGATTTTATTTATTGATTGACTTTGGCTGTTTCGGGTTTCACTGCAGCTCGGGCTTTCTCTAGTTGTGGCGCATGGGCTTCCCATTGCAGTGGCCTCCCTTGTTGTGGAGCAGGGGCCCTAGGGCATGGGGGCTTCAGTAGCTGCGGCTCCTAGGCTCCAGAGCACAGGGTCAATAGTTGCGGTGCATGGGCCCAGGTGCTCTGCAGCACGTGAGCTCTTCCAGGATCAGGGAAGAGGTATCTCTTGTCTCTGATCTCTGATCTCGTGTCTCCTGCATTGGCAGGCCAATTCGTTACTGCTTAGCCACCAGGGAAGCCCTATAGCTCCTTTCTTTTTATCGCTGAATAATATTCCATTGTCTGGATGATATTATATTCATTTTCATATGAGGAAAATGAGGCTCTATACCAAAGTCAAAGTGAGCAGAGGGCCAAAATTGGAGCTCCAGATCTGATGCCTACTTGAGTGCAGTATTTACAAATCTATAGTTGCTTCAGATAAGAGCACAGAGGACATCATCTAGATATGTATGGATACAAAAGGAAAGTGCATAAATGGCGCCTTGGATACATGGTGAAGTCTTCAGAACCTCTTTTGCTAAGACATGATTGGGACAAGCTGTCATTCTTCCTTTGGTGATTCCAGTAATGTTTCAGGGAGTGAGGAGTCCTTAGGAGGTGTTTTAAAGGCTTCTTAATGAAAGAGAGAGACTGAGACTTGGGAATTTCCCAGACATATGATGTCAGTTGACAAATGTAGGGTATGTGAACAAGTTAACGTCTTGAGAAACTTCCATGCAGAGCAATGTAGTCCTATGCGCCAGCCATCAAGGCAGTGCAGCGAAAGGATGGCAGAAGCACAACTCTTTCAACAGAATCAAGTTTATGTCTCTTCCTCTGATATTTTTCTTCTCTACTGAACAGTGGTTTAAAGTCAGGCCTGGTGCTAACTGCTTTATATATTGATTATGTAATTCTCATATACCTTTTTTTAAGTTTATTTTTTTAGTGAAGGATAATTGCTTTACAGAATTTTGCTGTTTTCTGTCAAACCTCAATGTAATTCTCATATATCTTTAAGGCAGTTGCCACCTTCTGCCCAGTCTACAGATATGGAAATTCTGTATCTAAAGAGAAGAGACTTGCCTAAGTATTTAATGGGGTGAAATTTGAACTCACATTGATCTGATTGCAGATGCAAACTCTTACTATGTTTCATAGAATCTGGCATTAAAGTGTGTTAAACAGATGTTAATTACTGTTTATCACATTTGATCATCATCCCTACACTTCTGAAGAAGTATGCAGGGGAACTTACCATCAGTAAACATGTACTAAATCTATCATTCAGTAAAGATGGGCTCATTTTCTGTCTTCAGCCTACAGATTTTAATATGTATCAATGAGATATAACTTATTAATTATGTAGGTCTTCCATTTTCTGAGGTATATCAATATTTTGACCTGTTGTAATCTGAGGAAAGTAAATTAAAATCTGTTACTACTAAAATAATGTAAAATAAAATAAGGATGTGCCAAGCACATTCAAGTTGCCTAGATGGAGCACTGATACTTGTGATAGGAGAGAGGAGAAGCATGGTTTGTGTCTTTGATATATCTGCAGTTATGTGTAGTTACACCAAACATTTCCACTTCTTAAAAGTAGAGAAGTAAAGTTATATTGTGAGTTGGCAAATTGGCCAAGTCTTGTATCAGCAGCCCATAATGCATAGAAGAGAAGCCAACATTTACTGAACACTGTGGCTATGCTTTTATCTCTTCAGTGATGACATCATTTTGTTCACTTTATAAGTAAGGAAACTAAAGCTCAGAAGAGTAGTTTGTTCAGTTACCAAAGAGTCAGTAAGTGGCAGAGTTAGAATTTCCACTCACACCTGTGTTACTCAAAAGCCTTTGCTCTCTCTAGTACATCTGGATGCTTCTTATTAAGCTCAGTTTTATGGATACGTGTTGTTTCTGATTTTTATATGTTGCCTCTGTTGAATGTGGACTGTTGGATACCTCGTAAAGGCAGACCTGGTTATTAAAAATGCCTGTGAGGAGAAGAGATGTCAGGAGCATGTTGAGAGTTTAATGGCACTTCTGAAGAACTCCAGTATTCTTGCCTGGAAAGTCCCATGCACAGAGGAGCCTTGCAGGCTACCGTCCATGGGATTGCAAAGAGCTGGTGACTCTTTGCAAAGACTTAGTGACTAAACAACTGAAATACTCAGGTGCTCTGTTAAGGGAATACTCAGATTCACTGGTCTTATCCTCCCATTTTCCTATTCTCTTTCTATAAGGTGGGTTGAAAAATAGCATAGCCAGAGTCCTGGCCTATCTACAATGTCCAAATATGTATGGATACGAAAGGGAAGTGCATTAATCACGTATGGTTTTGCATATGGTTTTCTGCAACTTTGGATGTTGGTTTCCCTTTTTTTGCAAAATGAGAAGGGGCTGGACACATTGCGTTGCTTAGTCTGTGTCTTTATAATTCACCTCTGATCTGGAGGTCCACTTCCACTCAGTCTTCCTTAATTCAGGGGTATGAGCTGGATCTTCATCTTATAAGATCTTTATTTCTTATTTTTCACTGTAATCACAAAGCACCAATTGCACTTAGACAACCTGCAACACTTTCTCTACTTGTCCTAAGTTTGTGTAGCTCTCAGTGGTTTATAAAGCCCCATTATCCACTGTGCAGTATGTCTCATTTGTTCTCTCAGTAACCCAGATGAACAGAAGCAGCATCAAGCATAGGTCTGAGTTATTTAGCTTTATCTGAAAAATGTGCATAATATCAGTGTCTGTCTCCTCAACAGGCCACGGGGAAGAAATTGATGCACCTCATGTGGTGAGCAGGGAGTCTGCCAGCGTGATCAGTGTTGAGCATGTGCTGGCTATTTTTTGGTGGCTTCCTCCAGATCTACACATTCCTGCTGACAGAGCAGGTCTAGAACCTCAGTGCTCAACTCAGAGAGAAGTGCTCTTACTCCTACATTCTCCTGATTTTCAAGGTCTGGGGCAGAAACTGGAAGGAAAATTTCTTCTGGGCAAACAATGGACTGTTGGCTTAGATCTTGTGTCTGTGGGTACTCAGTGTACCCACTCAATGTGTCTTACAGTTACCCACTCTGCTTTAGGCACTGTGGAGGCTCAAACATAAGCATAGCCCTGTCCTGTGTGCAGAGAACTCACGTGCATCGTGTGAGATAGAAATGTTAAAAACAGCGAGCCAGGCTTTTAACAAAGGTCATTTTATTTTTTTAAGATTTTCTTAATGTGGCCCATTTTTAAAGCCTTTATGGAATTTGTTAACATTATTGCTTCTGTTGTTTATGTTCTGATTTTTTGGTTGTGGAGCATGTGGAATCTTAGCTCCCCTGCTGCTGCTAAGTCGCTTCAGTCGTGTCCGACTCTGTGCGACCCCATAGACAGCAGCCCACCAGGCTCCCCCATCCCTGGGATTCTCCAGGCAAGAACGCTGGAGTGGGTTGCCATTTCCTTCTCCAATGCATGAAAGTGAAAAGTGAAAGTGAAGTCGCTCAGTTGTGTTCGACTCTTCGCGACCTCATGGACTGCAGCCTATCAGGCTCCTCCATCTATGGGATCTTCCAGGCAAGAGTACTAGATCCCGTAGGGATCAAACCCACACCCCCTGCCTTGGAAGGTGAAGTCTCACCCACTAGACCACCGGAGAAATCCCCAACAAATGTTATTGTAAGCGAATAATGAAAGCAGGTGCAAGATGCCTTGGCGTGAATAAAGAAGGAAGCACTCAGGTGCCAGGGGGAATTTGGCAAACTTATATTTGAGTTGAGAGTTCTGAGCAATGTGGTGGTATTTGCTATACAAAACACNTGGAGTGGGTTGCCATTTCCTTCTCCAATGCATGAAAGTGAAAAGTGAAAGTGAAGTCGCTCAGTTGTGTTCGACTCTTCGCGACCTCATGGACTGCAGCCTATCAGGCTCCTCCATCTATGGGATCTTCCAGGCAAGAGTACTAGATCCCCTAGGGATCAAACCCACACCCCCTGCCTTGGAAGGTGAAGTCTCATCCACTAGACCACCGGAGAAATCCCCAACAAATGTTATTGTAAGCGAATAATGAAAGCAGGTGCAAGATGCCTTGGCGTAAATAAAGAAGGAAGCACCCAGGTGCCAGGGGGAATTTGGCAAACTTATATTTGAGTTGAGAGTTCTGAGCAATGTGGTGGTATTTGCTATACAAAACGCTGGAGAAGGGAAGGGCATTACAAATAGTGGGAATGGTGTGTACAGAGGGAAGAACGTGAGAGAACACAGCACACCCAGGAACGCAAGCTGTGTGCCTGGAGCCCAGCAAGGGTCTGAGGGGTGGACAGAAATGGAGCCTGAGGAAGAGGGTAGGAGTCATATGGCAAAGGGGCTGTGTATCACATAAGGGGATGGACATTTATCTTGAAGGCAGCAGAGTAAAATTTCATCATTTTGAACCACCGAAAAATGGCATGTTCTCTTATTTTAAGAGTGTTCTGGTATCTATGTGGAGAAGAATTGGAGAATGCAGTTACTGGAAGCAGGTGTTTTTTTAAAATAAAATTAATTTTATTGGGTCTAGATATGAATTGCATAATTCTGAGCCATGTTGGGAAGTACCTTAGGAGGCTTGTTTGTTGTTCAATCAGTACGTTGTGTCTGACTCTTTTGCGACTCCATGGATTATATAGCCCGCCAGGCTCCTCTGTCCATGGGATTTCCCAGGCAAGAATACTGGAGTGGGTTGCCAAATTTTCTTCTCCAGGGTATCTTCCCACCCAAGGATCAAACCCGTGTCTCCTGCCTTACAGGTAGATTCTTTACCGCTGAGCCAGTTACCAATAGGATTGCTATGGTTCTGACACATCGTGGAGTTTAGGCTTAACTGGTGACTAGGTTACTGTGTGCAAAGTGCTGGGCTTAAAACGATTTCAAATGCTATTTCTGCAAACCCCACATTGCCCCTTGAAAAATCTGTTTGGGAAGTCAAATTCATTCTTTCTTTTTTTTTTTTTTACTACCTTTTAGGCAAGAGAGACTTTGGCTACAGAATCAGACTGCAACCTTGGGAAACTGCCTCTAGGTTGATGAGCTATTTTGGAGATATTTGGGAGGATTGGTTATTGGGAGTGGAGTTGTTAGAGGAAGGAAGTAGAACTGACTCCCAGGTTTCTGGCTTGAGTGATAGAGTGGATGGTTGGCCATTGTTGGCAGAAGCCATAAGATGTCACGTGTTAGCGTGGGAGAAAAGGGCACTCACTGATGATATTAATAGTTCTTTTAAAAATGATGTTGAGTTTTAGAGGTCTTTGAAAGAAGTCTTAGGGGACTTTGAAAGTATCTGTCTGGAATTCTGGAGAGAATCCTAGAATGATAAAGGGACTGTGGGTGAGCAGTATCAGGAAAGTGTGAAGGACTTGTAGCTTTGGCTATGGCAGAGATGGCCCAGGGAGAATGGGAGTGAGAAGTCATTTTGTTTTCCCTGTGTCTGCAGAGACCAGGGAGTTTCACCCCATGAATGAGGTTGTTGAATGAAGCTCCTCTGAGAACCAGAGGTCCAGGCACTTCACTGGGGCTGCACATTTCTCAGTGACTGCGAAGTGATGAGACAGCCAGGAGGTGATTGAGGCTTCCTCCTCCCCACTGCTCACCTCTGCCATATCACTGCTCTTCTGAGACTGAATCAAATACAAATGAGGAGAGAAAAAACAGAAGAGTCTACTGGGCTACCTGGGAAAGACCCATAGTTCATGAGGACTGGAGATGAACCCCTCAAACTGTTGGTGATCATGATGCTGCTGCTGATGATGCATGTTGGTGATCATATTATTCTTGAATGTGTCTCCATTCCCAGATGCTGTTAGGGATGGTGGAAAATGGACCATCTTAATTATGCTCACTATTCTTTTTTTGTGTAAGGCATGTTTTATATATATGTACCCCCATTCCCCAAGTTCCTTTCTCCAGAAAGCTATTCCAGAATGGGTAGCCCTCTGGATATTTTTCTCAGAAGAGCTTCTCTTTTCAGTTCAGAGTTTTATCAGCAATTCTTATGCTAAGAGGGGTCAGGAGATGAGGCATTTCTCACGTTACTCTTGAAGCTACTCATGAATAATGGCCTATATCACCTCTATTGTCTGCCCCCAAACATAAGCAACCAGACAGACAGAGGAGAAATTAAAGATCGCTGAATGAGCGCGAGAGAGGGGCAGGCTAAGGCTGAGATGGTAGGAAGAGGTGAAAAATGCAAGATGGGGCAGAGGGTTATGCAGGGGGAAATGTTTGAGTTGATTCCTCAACAAATAGAGAATAAGTCAGATTCCCTAGCTTAAAGGCAAGCAAGATGAACAACAGAAAAGTATTGTGAAATCTTCCTAGTGAGATTAAGGGCATCCCCACCGAAGAGTGATGTAGCTAAAATAAATGAGGGGTCATTATTCCGGGCTGAATGCATAATGGATTAAGAAGTTCACAGGGCTTTTCACCACCTCTTCATACCATTACTGGTGATTTATGTTGCAGTTTCTGGTAGGTGGAGGGGGTGTGGGGTGGTGGTGGTGGGTGGGTGATAGAATCTGTCTCTGAACAATTTTCTTCCTTCATCAGTGAATTGATTTCCTTGGGCTCTGACTGGGGTTTTAGGTTTGTGAGGATTAAGAGGGACAAGAAAAGTCCAAATGATTCCAAACCATTTTGGGACTTGCAGTGCATTTTCTTGATGGGAAGGCTGTGTGTAGTTTTTGCTGCCTATAAGTGATGTGATGTACGGAAATGGTGCCTTCTGCTGACTTGAAAGCATCTCACTTGCCTACCAGAAAACTCATCCAGGACTCTCAAGAGAGGCAGCACTGAAAATGAAAACTTGGTGGGGCTTCCATGCTGTGCCGGCGGAGTCATTTTATAGCGGGAGGAGGCAAGAATACACCAACCAAGGAGGTCACGGAGTGTGACCGAGGTCTGTGAGAAGGCATGCGGTGTTGCTGGACGAGAGCAAACCAAGCCCTTTGTGCTGGG
>SJYW01026661.1:97159-109227 GCA_006410735.1 Raphicerus campestris
AAGGCATGTTTTATATATATGTACCCCCATTCCCCAAGTTCCTTTCTCCAGAAAGCTATTCCAGAATGGGTAGCCCTCTGGATATTTTTCTCAGAAGAGCTTCTCTTTTCAGTTCAGAGTTTTATCAGCAATTCTTATGCTAAGAGGGGTCAGGAGATGAGGCATTTCTCACGTTACTCTTGAAGCTACTCATGAATAATGGCCTATATCACCTCTATTGTCTGCTCCCAAACATAAGCAACCAGACAGACAGAGGAGAAATTAAAGATCGCTGAATGAGCGCGAGAGAGGGGCAGGCTAAGGCTGAGATGGTAGGAAGAGGTGAAAAATGCAAGATGGGGCAGAGGGTTATGCAGGGGGAAATGTTTGAGTTGATTCCTCAACAAATAGAGAATAAGTCAGATTCCCTAGCTTAAAGGCAAGCAAGATGAACAACAGAAAAGTATTGTGAAATCTTCCTAGTGAGATTAAGGGCATCCCCACCGAAGAGTGATGTAGCTAAAATAAATGAGGGGTCATTATTCCGGGCTGAATGCATAATGGATTAAGAAGTTCACAGGGCTTTTCACCACCTCTTCATACCATTACTGGTGATTTATGTTGCAGTTTCTGGTAGGTGGAGGGGGTGTGGGGTGGTGGTGGTGGGTGGGTGATAGAATCTGTCTCTGAACAATTTTCTTCCTTCATCAGTGAATTGATTTCCTTGGGCTCTGACTGGGGTTTTAGGTTTGTGAGGATTAAGAGGGACAAGAAAAGTCCAAATGATTCCAAACCATTTTGGGACTTGCAGTGCATTTTCTTGATGGGAAGGCTGTGTGTCGTTTTTGCTGCCTATAAGTGATGTGATGTACGGAAATGGTGCCTTCTGCTGACTTGAAAGCATCTCACTTGCCTACCAGAAAACTCATCCAGGACTCTCAAGAGAGGCAGCACTGAAAATGAAAACTTGGTGGGGCTTCCATGCTGTGCCGGCGGAGTCATTTTATAGCGGGAGGAGGCAAGAATACACCAACCAAGGAGGTCACGGAGTGTGACCGAGGTCTGTGAGAAGGCATGCGGTGTTGCTGGACGAGAGCAAACCAAGCCCTTTGTGCTGGGAGTCCAGCCTTGGGGGTGATGGATGCTTTATGCACCGAGGAGGCTCCGAGCGTCCTGCCCTGTGGCTGTGCTGCTCCTGGGCCCCGGGAGGCGACTGGCTGGGGGGGCGGGGCCTGGACTTTGGTTTCAGTGTCTTCAGAGCAGTGACTTCAGATTTGATAGGCTCTTGGTATCTTCAGAGAGGCAAACTTTATGTTCCTGCGAAGTGAAGTGAAAGTCGCTCAGTTGTGTCTGACGCTTTGCAACCCCATGGACTATATAGTCCATTGAATTCTCCAGGCCAGAATACTGGAGTGGGTAGCCTTTCCCTTCTTCAGGGGATCTTCCCAACCCAGGGATCAAACCCAGGTCTCCCGCATTGCAGGCGGATTCTTTACCAGCGGAGCCACCAGGAAAGCCCAAGAATACTTCAGTGGGTAGCCTATCTCTTCTCCAGGGGATCTTTCTGACCCAGGAATCAAACCAGAGTCTCCTGTGCAGATTCTTTACCAGCTGAGCTTCTATCAGGGAAGCCCAGTATGTTGCGTAGGAACATATATTCCTATGTTTCTTATTAAAGTTTGTTAGAAGTAAGTAGAAAGGAGCCCTTTAATCCTAATGGGGAGCCGAGCTGAGACTTTTGATTGATTATAATGGTAAAACCACAGCAAAATCACTGCAACCCTCCAAGCCTTTCTTTCTTAAAAAAAAAAAAAAAAAGATTACCACATGCAAGATCCATGAAGACATGAAGAGAGTAAAACAGTGCTGCACTACAGCCTGAATCCTCCTCATTTTGTTTCTAAACAAGTATTTTAAGGCAACAGTCTCTTCTTCGGCTTGTCAGTCTGGCACTAATGAATGTAAAACAGTGGGCTCCTCTGAGAATATGCTTTGATTTGGCAGTGGTGGTGGTGGTGGTGGTGGAGATGGTGGTAGTTATGGCAGAAGCAGTGATGGTGGTGGTGGTGGTGGTTATGGTGGAGGTGTTGGTTGAGACGGTGGTAGTTATGATGGTGGTGGTACTTAAGGCACTGGTTGAGGTGGTGGAGGTGATGGTCTTCCATCCCAGAGCTGAGAGGGGTCTGACATATGCAGGGTATCTTTCAAGTAAGATGGTTCAGGGACTGTTGTTCTAAGGACTGGCTCATACATCATGGACCCTTTGGGTTAAGACGGTAACAAATCTGAATCCATAGAATCAGAATTGTACATAGAAAGGACTTTGGGACGTCTTTCTTGTCCATTACATGTCGCTAGCTGAGAAGTCCTTCCGCTGCCCATCTTGTGGTTGCTTTTGTTTAGCTGTTAAGCTGTGTCCAACTCTTTTGTGACCCCGTGGACTGTAGCCCACCAAACTCCTCTGTCTGTGGGATTTCCTAGGCAAGAATACTGGAGTGGGTTGCCCTTTCCTTCTCCAGGGGATCTTCCTGAGCCAGAGATCAAACCTGCATCTCCTGCATTGCAGACAGATTTGGGGGAAGCCGCAGATGAAAATCTCCACTACTGTACCCTATGTCCTTCCTTTAAATAGGAACTAATATACAGTATGAAACATACTTCTGAAATGATTACCCAGCCCTACCTAGAAGAGAATGGCTCCATGTTGTTATTCTCAGAACACTTCCTTTTCTTTAACCTATTGAATCTTACAGATATGTGGATTACTTAAATCATTCACTTATCCAACAGGTATTGATATGTTAAGTGCCTAGAGTGGGCACAGTGCTAAATGCAGCACTGTGGGGAATACAGAAGAAATAAAGGAACAGGCCTAGTCCTTGAGGAGTATATCACACTGCAGAGGCAGGAAAATAATTCATGAAATGTCTAGAAACAGCACAGCCGGTGCGGTGGAAGGAGGATCCTGGGATGGCAGCTGGAGCAGGGCGATGCCGCAGACTGTGGGAAGGAGGAAGGCGTCATGGAACAAGGCCAGGCTTGATTTTTGAGGACTGGATTTCAGTTGGTAGAAAGTGAGGGTTTGGGAGAAACATCTGACCTTTTGTGTAGGAATTTAGGATTCCATTTCTTTCTTCCTCAGTGACTGCTCCTGTGCAAGACGTAGGGATCATCCCATCAACCTTATAACCCATACTCTCCATCCTGCACCCACCACCAAGACTTCTGTTACTCACACTGGAAGAGCTCTGTGCTTGCTGTTCTCAAAACAGGACCCTGTCTATGAGATGCAGCTTGGGTGCCATAGGAGGGCTTGTTTCCATGGACAAAGCTCAGTGAATGCCTACCTTGCTCTTCTTCCCTACTGGTGGGCAGTACTAGACTGATGTTTCTTTCTACCTTTATTCCTTCCAATGAAGGGCTGATAAACTAAGATAGTCAGGGTTTTCACACTTCAGAGCATGGGACCCATTATTTACAGTATAATTTCCCAAAGGTCAGTAGTGGTAATTTCATCAGCCTCATGGACTGCTTCCTTCCAGCCAATGTTGATGAAAATTTCATACTCTAGGCTGGTGTTGCATCTTTTATATCATGATGTCAGCTTCAGTTACACTTCCTCAGGAAGATTGTCCCTAAATCCACATAACCTCTTTCCTCTTCTCAACTGTGCTACTGCAGCCATGATTTCTGATGATGTGTTTACCTGTGTGGTTACCAGATAAGCGTTTGAATCTCCCATTAGGAGGAGAGATCCAGGAGTCAGGAACATAGTATGTCTTTTTCACTGCTATACACTCCAGCCCCTAGCCTAGGTGCAGAGAGAAATGTCTGATGGTTGGAGGAATGAATTTTAAAATAAAGGCATGAGTGGGTAGAGATGTATGATCCTGGGAATTAGGACACCTTGTGATAACTATCACAGGCAGGGAGGTTTACTGGCTCTGAAATCGGCCACAGGACCTCAAATAAAGCAGTTGAGAAAGAAGCCTGCTGTGGCAGTCTAGAGAAATGTCATCCTTGTGCCCTCTGAATTAACTCAGCAGACCCTTGGAACTGCCATCCCAGCTGTTTTAGAGGTATATACCCTTTCTGTGACTACAGGCTGGATACTCTAGTATTGCCACTAGAATCCATTTTATTGCAGTGCGTATTTTCCATTAAGGATGGGGCAGTCAGCTCACAAAATCAGGTTTGTTGTTGATTTTCGTATAAGTTGTGTCTGACTCTTTGTGACCTCATGGACTGCAGCACACTAGGCTTCTCTGAACTTTACTGTCTCCTGGAGTTTGCTCAGACTCATCTCCATTGAGTGAGTGATGTCATCCAAACATCTCATCCTCTGCCACCCTCTTCTTCTTTTGCCCTTAATCTTTATATTTCCAGAGGAAAAGAAATTTCCTTTTATGTTTTCAGTTTCTTACTGACTTTTGACCTGGGGAATTCTGCCATGCATTCTGAGTACTTAATAACAGTAACGGCTAATTTTTTATAGACAGGCACAGCTGTCTAAGTTTGTATGTATATCATTCACTGAATCTTCAAAACAACCAACCTTATGGAGTAGATAGCTTCCCTGATTGCTCAGCTGGTAAAGAATCCACTTGCAATGGAGGAGACCCCAGTTTGATTCCTGGGTTGGAAAGATCCGCTGGAGAAGGGATGGGCTACCCACTCCAGTGTTCTTGAACTTCTCTGGTAGCTCAGCTGGTAAAGAATCTGCCCACAATGTGGGAGACCTGGGTTTGATCCTTGGGTTGGGGTGATCACCTGGAGGAGGGCATGGCAATCCAGTCCAGTATTCTTGTCTGGAGAATCTCATGGATGTAGGAGCCTGGTGGGCTACAGTGCTTTGGGTCACGAAGAGTTGTACACAACTGAGTGAATAAGCACTTGGAGTAAGTAAAGTTGTAATCAAATACCCATTTGGTAGAGGAGGGACAAGGGAAGCATCAGAATAAACCACAGAGGGGGCTTCCCTGGTGGTCCAGTGGTTTAGAATACACCCTGCAATACAGGGAGCACAGGTTCGATCCCTGGTCCAGGAAAATTCCACATGCTGCAAGCGACTAAGCCATATGCCACAACTAGTGAGCCCACACACCACACAGCTGTGCTCACAACTAGAGAGAAGCCACCACAATGAGCAGCCTGTGCACCACAACTGGATAGAAGTCCCCTCTTGCTGCAATTAGAGAAAGCCTGTGCAGTAACAAAGACTCAGCATAGCCAAAAGTAAAAATAAAAATAAATAAATAAATTTTAAAAAGAACAAACAGTAGAGTTGGTGTTTGAGCCCAGGTTCAATCTTCCACCTCGCGTTCTCTTTCCAGTCTCCTAACATAGGTTAATATTCTAATGCTCCCCATGTAACAGATCTGTATATATTGTCCAAGTGTGTTTTCTTATTTATTGTTATAACAACCCTATGGGGTGAATACAGCTACTCTGCCCATACTACAGGTGAAGACACTGAGGCTCAGAGAATTCAGGGAACTTACTCAGGATTATACAGCTAGTTACTGCCACAGTTAGACTCAAGCATTGATTGGCTTTCCTCTAAAGGCCCATGTTTCCAGCCACTGCACCTTGATCCCTACCCTGTCCCAGACATGCCACGTGTGGACCATTCAACGTGGTAGCATGGAAGGACTAGTTAATTGTATACTAGGCAATAGCAACAGAAAGCCGACAAGTTTTTCTACCATATGCCATAGCCTTCTTTTCCCCTCTACCTTACAAAGAGGAAGCGTTTTCTTTTGATGACCCTGCATTGTCAATTGACCTGTTTTCCCTGGTTGGAACCCTCCATGTTCCAGTATTAGCACACTGCTGGTAAATGAACTGTTTCAGTTTCCATCCTTCCCACCTGAACTTATGTGAGTACTGCAAAGGGAGAAGGTGACCTGGGGTGGGTATCCCTCTCTTTAATTTTGGACCAAACTCTGTCTTTGTACCAGTGAAAAGTAAGGAAATTTAAATGATCCAGCACAGTTTTATATAACTAATTAATCACATATTTCTTTGGGGAAACCTAAACTGTAGCTGGGCTTCTCTGGTGGCTCGATAGTAAAGAATCTACCTGCAATGCAGGAGACCTGGGTTTGGTCCCTGGGTCGTGAAGATCCCCTGCAGAAGGGACTGGCTACCCACTCTAGTATTCTTGCCTGGAGAACCCCATGGACAGAGGAGCCTGGTGGGCTGTTGTCCACGGGGTCACAAAGAATTGGACACAACTGACTGACACACACATACATGCACATGCACACACACCCAGTAGTTAAGTTTCTGCAAACTAGATGCCCAAATGAACTTGTGCTTCTTGGTTCCGACTAAGAACCTTGCATCATTCTTATGCTTGCTTGAGAGATGAGCTGGATCCCCTCCCCACCCCCATCCACTTGCAGGGTCTGTCTTCTCTTCAAGATGCTCCGGCTCCCCTCTTCATCTGGGTCTATAAGGATGAGCTCAATCTTGGCTGATCTCTTCAAACTTTAATTTCTAAGTGCTCTTGTCAGTACCTGGGTCTTGACTTTCTCCTGCAGATTTTTATTTGATTAACCCCTATGACTCCTGCCTTCCCCTGTTGCGTAAGGTGGAATCTTCTGCCTTGATCTCAACTCCTCTGAATTCAGTTTCAGCTCTTTGGTCACCAAGGCTCATCCAGAGACCCAGCTGGTTTTAGCAGCAGTCTTATCACCTAACATCAGCAATGTGATTGGCCCAATCCTTAATAATAGGATATTTTTGTCTCTCTGATGGCAGAACTCTTTCCCGAGATGATTAAATAGAAAATGCTTTGTTAGTTTCGTACATTAGAAAGAATTTAAATTTAAACATCTGAATGGAATAGATGGTCCTGAAACATGTTGGAATATATCTATTTTATTATACTTAAAATATCAGTGGAGATCAGGATGAAAGGTAGGGAAATCACCACTTGAAGAGGAAAGAAAACCTTCCTGTTATATCCTTATCTCACAAAATGCACCAACTGAAGCTTAGTAATATTACATGCAAAGATGTTTCATGTAAAATAAATTGAAGACAATATAGGTGAATAATTTTGAATGAAAGGTGCTTCAAAATATAAAAACATCTGATGATATCACTCATTGGAAAAGATTCTGATGCTGGGAGGGATTGGGGACAGGAGAAGGAGACGACAGAGGATGAGATGGCTGGATGGCATCACCGACTCGATGGACGTGGGTTTAGGTAAACTCCGGGAGTTGGTGATGGACAGGGAGGCCTGGCATGCTGAGATTCATGAGGTCGCAAAGAGTCGGACATGCCTGAGTGACTGAACTGAACTGAACTGATGATATCACAAGAGAAGATATCAGTAAATTTTCATATAGAATATAAAAGTTCTGCAAACCAAAATCATAAACATCTTAGAAAATATATTTCCAATAGTTGATGAAAGCTATATATGCATATCTATGTGTCTATAAAATATACACATATATTATGAATCATGCAAATCAGTAGGAAAAACAATAGTGACACAGTAAGGAAATGAAAAAAGATAAACAGATAATTAATAAAAAATAAGTGATGAATAAACTCTTAAAATATTAGTCCAGTCTCACTAGAATTCAAATAAATGCAAATTAAACAGCACTGCTAAAAAGTAGATACTAAAATAAATAAAACTAAAGGCTGGTGAGATTATAGAGAAATAATTTCCTCCAGTAGTTAAATATGTAAATTGTCAGAAGCTTTCTAAAAAGCAATCTAGCAAGACATTAATAAAAACACTTTGATCAAATAACCCTACTCCTAATCTGTACTAAGAAAAGTAGCCATATAGTTATATAATAAGATGGTTTTTACACCCTTTTATATAATACAAATCCTGCTGCTGCTGCTGCTGCTGCTAAGTTGCTTCAGTCATGTCCAACTCTGTGTGACCCCTAAACGGTAGCCCACCAGGCTCCCCCATCCCTGGGATTCTCCAGGCAAGAACACTGGAGTGGGTTTCCATTTCCTTCTCCAATGCATAAAAGTGAAAAGTGAAAGTGAAGTCCCTCAGTTGTGTCCGACTCCTAGCGACCCCATGGACTGCAGCCCACCAGGCTTCTCTGTCCTAATACATCTAAATNCCCCCACTCTAGACCAGAGGAAACTTCCAGAAGATGCTTTTGCTAATTAGTCTTGTAGAAAAAGCCACAAAGCAGGGTGTTCACAGGGAATTCCACTTATCGAAAACGTAAACCGAAAATCTACTTTTGCTGAAGTTTAGAACATCTGATAAATTATCAGCTTACTTTGCTAACAGTTTCTCAGAACACAGACGTAATAACAGAAGANCACCCCCACTCTAGACCAGAGGAAACTTC
Organism: Raphicerus campestris; assembly: GCA_006410735.1. Classification (NCBI taxonomy): domain Eukaryota; kingdom Metazoa; phylum Chordata; class Mammalia; order Artiodactyla; family Bovidae; genus Raphicerus; species Raphicerus campestris. The sequence goes on from SJYW01026661.1 coordinate 105,484, forward strand.
CAGAAGATGCTTTTGCTAATTAGTCTTGTAGAAAAAGCCACAAAGCAGGGTGCTCACAGGGAATTCCACTTATCGAAAACGTAAACCGAAATTCTACTTTTGCTGAAGTTTAGAACATCTGATAAATTATCAGCTTACTTTGCTAACACAGACGTAATAACAGAAGAAGCTGTTCTGTTATTTTCCCCCTTGACTATAAAGGGAAGGCATCCCTTTTATGGAAAATTGGATAATATGGTGGTCCAACAGCAACGGCTGATCAGTCTATTTCCAGATGTGATGATGGGACTTGTGTGCCAGATACTGGCTAATTATCTCATCAATAGGCTCATTTAATCTCTGCAGCAGTTTTAAGAGATCCATTCTTGTATGAGCCTCACTTCGTAGATGAGGAGACTGAGGTTTACTGAAACTAAAAACATTTGCTAAGCCAAGTGGGTATCATAGAATCTGAACTCAGCCATCGGGATCCTAGCCACTGCAATGTGCTACATCTTTCATTCCACGGGTATAAATTCCCCATTTGATGGTATATTTATCATTTTGTAGATTGGTTTTTTCCTTCCAGTGGATATCATGATGAGAGCACTTTCCCATTTTGTTAAAAACTATTTTTTTTAAAGTGCACAATTCAGTGTTTATTAGTAAAAACTCTTAAAGTTTTNAGCACTTTCCCATTTTGTTAAAAACTCTTTTTTTTAAAGTGCACAATTCAGTGTTTATTAGTAAAAACTCTTAAAGTTTTCAAAATTAAAAAAAAAAAATGTAATGAGACTAATCTAAGGGAGGCCTGTACGCCATTGCCCAGCTTCTACATTGGTTAATATCAACCAAACACCAACCCTCCTCAAACCAAAAAAAAAACCCCAACTTTCAACCCATCTTGTTTCGTCCATCCACTCCTCACTCTTATCTAAAGCAAGTTGCACATGTTGTTGTTTGGTCATAAAGTTGTGTCCGACTCTGTGACCCCATGGATTGTGGCCTGCCAGGCTCCTTTGCCCATGGGACTTCCCAGGCAAGAATACTGGAGTGGGCTGGTATCTCCTTCTCCAAAGTTAGAATTAACATTATTTTATCTGTGAATCCTTCAGTATGAAATTTGAGTAATTCTTAAAGAGTATCAGATATCCAGTCTGTGCTCAAAATTTCCCGGTGTAAATATTATTGTCAACACTTTGTATATTTGATTCTGGGGCTTCCCTGGTGGTCCAGGGGCTGAGAGTTGAGCTCCCAATGCAGGGGGCCGAGGTTCTGGCTCTGGTCGGGGAACTAGATCCCACATGCCGTGGGANCTTCCCTGGTGGTCCAGGGGCTGAGAGTTGAGCTCCCAAAGCAGGGGGCCGAGGTTCTGGCTCTGGTCAGGGAACTAGATCCCACATGCCGTGACTAAAGATTCCACATGCTGCAATCAGGATTGAAGATCCTGTGCATGCTGCAACTAAGACCTGGGTCAGCCAAACTACTGAGCCTTCGTGCTGCAGCTACTGAAGCCCATGCACCTGGAGCCCATGTTCTACCATGGAGAAGCCACCGCAGTGAGAAGCCCGTGCATCATAGTGAAGAGTAGCTCCAACTCACTGCAGCTAGAGAAATCCTGTGCACCCGTGATGAAGACCCAAGGCAACCAGAAAGTTAAAAAAAAAAAAAAAAAAAAAGAATGTCTACATCATCTCAAATTGCATTGTCAATGCAGGACCACTGAGCCCTTGTGGCTATTTACATTTACATTCATTAAAATTAAATACAATTTGAAAGTCCATCCCTCAGTTGATGGCCACCTTTCAAGGGGTGGATAGCCCTTGGTTAGTGGCTATCAAGGGGCTTTCCGTGTGGTTCCGTGGTAAAGAATCCACCTGCCAATGCAGGAGACTCTGGTTCGATCCCTGGGTCAGGAAGATCCCCTGGAGGAGGAAATGGCAATCCATTCCAGTATTCTTGCCAGGAAAATCCCATGGAGAGAGGAGCCTGGTGAACTACAGTTCATGTGCTCGCAGAGTCAGACATGACTGAGCACAGATGTGGTAGTGGCTATTAAGATACTGGGTCTATAGATAACTGTGTGGTTAGTGGCTATGTTATTGGAAAGTGTGGATAGAGAACTTAGTCCATCATCACAGAAAGTTTTGCTGGGCAGCTGGTCTAGGAAGGAACAGAAGGAACAGTATTTATAAAGGCAGGAGAGTCTAAGCGATTTTAAAATATCCGCATTGGTAACGGTGGAAGGTCTGGAAAGTGTGCTGCTCATCTGCATGGGGACCTTGACCAGCTTATATCACTCAAGAGGAAGCAGCATATGTATCACAGATCTCATCATTCATTTACTTCCCTGCTTTGATTGAACCACTTAGCCATGTACCAGCGAGGTTGGCTTTATTTTTATAACTTACTTCCTTTTTTTCTGAAAACAAACAAACAAACAAAAAAACACTACTCATACTCAGCAGTGGAAAAACTGAAGTTAGGCCAATCTTATAAATATCAGCTCTGCCCAGCCACTTCCAGTTGAAAATAGTTTCATTTCGAGGAAGGAGAAGGAAATGGCAACCCACTCCAGTATTCTTGCCTAGAGAATCCTGTGGACAGAGGAGCCTGGTGGGCTGCTGTCCATGGGGTCGCACAGAGTTGGACACGACTGAAGCGACTTAGCAGCAGCATCAACTAAGAGTCGGAAATGTGCCATCATGTTCAGATGTTCACATGTCAGTTGAGAGCCTCTTTGCCCTGGGCTTGGAGAGCAGAAGATGACTTTGCTTATTAAGGCCCCTTTCCCTCCCGCAGCCCCTCATGCCAGCTCTGAGGCTCTCCCGTGGAAAGTGGAGAAGGAGGACCCCTCCTTTCTTCGCCAGCCTATGCTTCTCTGCTTGACTAGCCCTCAGCGTCCACTGGTGGCTGTGTACTTGGCTGGCCCTACCAGTATGGGGTACCAGGTAGGATTCGGCCTTGAGGCTTGGTGCAGCCAAGGCCCGCCAGTGTGTTTCTGTCCAAGGTCTTCACCTCTGTTTCTCCACCCCACACCCTTTCCCTTGCTGCTCCCTGGTGCTGAAAGTTACTAACTCAGTATATAAAGGGTACATTGGTTATCCATTCCTGCAAATCAAATGACCCCAAAATGCAGCAGCTGAAAAGAATAAACCATTATTAGTCCACATAATTTTTGAGGGTTAACTGGGTGGTTCTGACTCCAGGTGTCTCGTGTGGTCCCCATCAGAATCTCAGCTGAGCTTCATCACCCGAAGGCTTAACTGGGGTGGGGAGCCACTTCCAAGATGGCCTGCATACTCATTGGCGAGAGGCTTACTTCTTTCCCACATGGGCCTCTCCACAGGGCTGCTCATGACCTGGCAGCTGGTTCCCCCAGACCAGCTGATTCAAAAGAGAGAGAATGACCAAGATGGAAGTATCTTTCAAAACCTAATAACATCTCTTCTGTCATATTCTGTGGGTTTCATAGACCAACTCTCATAATTGGGAGGGGAGCTACCTAAGCACGAGAATACCCAGAGACATGGATGCTAGGGTAGACGGAGGCTGGTTACTATGATGAGGTTTATCCACTGTGAGGATCTGGCTGAAAATCAAGTCTTTTAAAATTAGGCAGGTTGCTTTTACCGCGTGAGCTTTTCCGGGAAAGACCCAGGAAAGGTCCTTGCTGCAATTACCCATGATACATCTGCTTATAAAATCACATTTTGTTTTTATTATATAAGCAACATGTATTCATGGTTGGAAAGGAAAAAAAAA